>VVHJ01014385.1:3356-22008 GCA_015107715.1 Tylochromis polylepis | reverse complement strand
CTGAAAAATGAGTTAAAGTAAGGGCAGCAAAATCATCTCCTTCCACTGTTCTATAGTTTTATGGGGAATAACCTCTGGGAAGCTTGTTAGTAAAAGTGTAATTACATATACACTGATCAGACAAAACATCCTCAATGTTAGAAGCAGGAAAAATGGAAAAGCTTAAGGATCTGAGTTAATTTGACAAGGACCAAACTGATTGCTAGACAACTGGCTCATCTCCAAAACTGCAGCTTCCTGTGGGATGTTCCCAGTCTGCAATGGTCAGTATCTATTAAAATGGTCCAAGGAAGCAACAGAGGTGAACAAGCGACAGAGGTAATAGGGATCCAATAGACGAGCTACTGTAGCTCAGACTGTCAAAATGGTTAATGCTGGTTCTAATGGAAAGGTGTCAGAATACACAGCATGAAAGTTTTATTCTGTATGGGTCTGCATAGCCACAGACCAGTCGGCATTGAAAGCACCAACAATGGAGATTTGGACCATGGAAGGTGGTGGCCTGACCTGATGAATCACGTATTTTACATCACATGGATGGCCAGGAGCATGTGCATCGCTTACCTGAGGAACACCTGACAACAGGATGCATTATGGGAAAAACACAAGCTGGCAGAGGAAGTGTGATGCTTTAAGCAGTGTTCTGCTGGGAAACCTTGAGTCCTGTCATCCTTGTGGGTGTTACTTTGACACATACCACCTACCTAAGAATTGCTGCAGACCATGTACACACTTTTGGGATAACAGTATTCCCTGATGACTGTGGCCTCTTTCAGCAGGACAGACAAAGTGGTTCAGGAATAGTTTGAGGAGCACAATGATGAGTTTGATGTGTCGACTTGGCCTCCAAATTCCTCAGATCTCAATCCAATCGAGCAAATATGGGATACAGTGGACAAACAAGTCCAATCCATAGAGGCCCCACTTCACAACTTAAAGGATCTGATGCTAACATCTTTGTGCCAGATACCACAGCACACCTTCAGGGATCTAATGGCGTCCACAACATGACGGGTCAGGGCTGTTGTGACAGCAAAAGGTTAACCAACACATTGGACAGGTGATCATAATGTTACGCCTGATTGGTTTATACAATGGAAAGAACACAAAATGATCACTCATTTAGAGTTGTGTCACTGACCACTTGGCAAATCTCAGTCCAAATTAAATCCGTGGTCTTTAATTCCACATCAAAATCCAACAGTCCATAGCCGAGTCTTTGTGTTCGTCTCTTGCCTGCTGGTTTTCTCTGGAGATGCAGTCTGGAGCGTGCTTCTGCTGAAAACACCATCGCTCTGAAAGACTGAGGACAGGTGTAGGTTTGGGTTTTGGTTATAGCCACTCAAATAAGCTCCAGTGCTTCATTTAGCTACTGAGTAGTTGATTATATACAAGGCAACATCTCATGCCTTTGGTGCGGACCTAACACGGAATAAGAGCTTTAGATCATTTAGCCTAATTTTTAAGAGCAAATTGAAGTTTTGCTCTACGCGTGAAAAATGGAATGAAATATTCACAGTAACACAACGTGCATTACATTTCTGTTGCCATGGGAACAGATTAATCTGTTATTACAGAGTTCTAGGCCTTTCATAAATGTGATCATCATCGCCCCATAAATATTCAGCCGATACACAAATGATTACTCTGACCACAAGAAAGTCAGCAGAGACCTAATTAAGAACAAAATTGTTGTTTTGTAAATGTGTTTAAATGTTTTATATTTACCAGTCATCAATAGTTGGCATCCTGCTCAGAGCACATGAAAGCTACAGGAAGCTATTCATAAATGTGCTGGAAGTTTTGAAATGAGAGCATTTTTTCCTGTCTGAGTAATACAGGAACATTTAGAAATGTTTTTGTTGAGTTGGAGTCCTTCAGGTAAAGAATTGATCCACAATGAACTTACTTTCAGCTGAATTTGGTTCAATTTAGGCAGCTGCTGTAGGACGGTTTCAAACCGTTTACCATGTTTGCGTTTCTTGCGACATCAGGAAACCAATCAAGGTCATAGCAGACTTATCATCCATCTCTGTTTTTCCACATATGCAAATTTGATTAAGTTATTATTAATCAAGGCCGTCACTCAAATCAGATGAAAAGTGGGTCGCAACATCCATCTTATCACAAAATTACCTCTGCGATTTAATCTGACGACAATTAAGCACCGAGCTATTCTTCCATCTTGGCACCATTTCCTCCCTCACCACCTTCAGTTAACCTACTTTACCGAGTGGATGCAAGCCAACCGTGCATGGCTTAGCGACGCTCCGAGTCACTAAATCCACAGAGGAGTTTGAGAATGTCAACCAGCGTCAGCTGCCAGCATGATCCATCCACCCAGCAAGCATGCACAGTGTAAGTGAAGGATGATCAATAATGCCAGTTGAACTACAAACTTGATTGATTCGGTGTGGTTAATAAGTACGTAATCAGATCTATCGAACCACTTTAAAGACAGCAGGGTGTCAGAGGAGAGGCATAACCTGCCACACAGGAATCAAGTTATTTGGAAAAGTACCAAGAAGAACTAAAAATCCTTCAATGCAACCACACTCAGATTGAATGCTAATGAGAGACACGGGTGGGCTGAGAAAATAAAATGAACCCACTTATGTAAAATAAACCAAACAGTCTGGCTCCAGCACACCAACAGATCCTGTCACATTCCAGCAACAAAGGTGAGAAAACGGCAGAATGTAATTTACTTGCACTGATCAGCGGGGTTTCAGCTTATGCCAAGTTTTTTGGTTTTTTTTCCCATTTGGTGAAATCTAATTACTGGTTGGGCACATTGTTCTGAAAGGGCTGAGGTTTGACAGCTTCATATGAAATGCAGGACTCCAGCTTTCAGATATAATACACATTTTACTCCAGCTGAGATGATCAGCGTGAGGTTTGTAGTGAAACCTTGACAGAAAGGACCTTTGAGATTATTGGTTCTTAAAAACTAAAGCTGCCCTTCACTTGAGGCTTTTGAGCCTTACTTTCGGTGCTTATAATTTTACTAAAACTGAATTTCCCGGAGGAACCTACCCGAGGGATTAATAAAGTTCCATCTATTCATCCACCTAAAATTAGCCACAAAATAATCGCCTAATAATGGGAAGGTGCATTGAGAAAACTGCTCTGACCCAGGTAAGGATGTGGTACCTCTGCAGGTAGCAGCAGAGCTTTTGGTCCACGGAGACCCTTGATGACCCACAGGGTCTCCATGGATCAAAAGCTTGTTAGAGGGCAACCTGAGGATGCTCGACTGAGGAGTTTGGAGACTTGGGCTCTGTTTGTCGTCTTCTTCAAACTGTGTGTGGAGACCATCTCGCTGCTGCTGCTGCTATCAGGGAGGGTGCTTGGTCTGCAACATGGTGTTTCGCACGTGTCAACGAAATGCATCAAGGACCCAGGATTTTCCGGCAGGACATCACATCGTAATGAGATCACTCATGTTACGCACCTGTCAATAGTTTCAGTGTTGTGGTCTATATAATGTGCATACAATGCACACTGACACGATGCAGATTTAGTTAGAGCCAACTTTATTTGTAAGTACAGATAGAACATGTATCGCTCTTTTTTTTTTTTTTTAAGATTCAATTTGTTTTCCTTCTTTTGCATCCAGCTCAGAGTCTCTCATAGGACCCAAAAATGTAAACTACAACAGTAAATTATAAAGAAATGTAGATTTAGAAGACGTAAGAACTCGAGAACATTGGTGCAATAGAGACATGGAAAAATCAGCAGGCAGTATTTCTGCTAAATAAACAGCTTGGTTTTGTTAAAAAAAAAAAAAGACATGATACAAGGAAAATGGAAATGTCACAGACCCTATTTTCATATTCTGACAGCTCAACTCTAGATAGCATGAGCTTCAGAATAGGTTGACATTATATCCCCTTGTCTGAAACAAATAACATTTTCCAGCTGTGTGTACTTTTTCTCCAATTTATTCTTCTTTCCCCGAGACACTGAGCAGTAGTACATTGTCATAAGCATGTCTGTTAGAATCACTTCTGGCTAAGACAAAGAGAAACATTGATACTTTATTGCATGAACTGATGTTATCATCTTACATGTGCAAATATACACAGAGGGAAGCGACAGGGGATGGAGGGATAAATGAAAAGGTGATTGGGTAGATGAGGCAGAGAAAGCAGGTCGCCAACAAGAAGAGGAGGCAGGAACTTTTATATTACTGCGCAACAGCTCATCAGAAACACTTAGTCATAAAAAAAAAAACCCCACCAATACATCTTTGTTTCTTTGAAAAGAGTCAAACAGATTGATAAGTCAGGAGATGCAGTGAGGCATTGCAGTGGCCTGGGAGAGCGAGGAGACAGTGTCCCAATTAACTACGGCGTCACTGCTCAGTATTGATGCGCGGTTCAAAAGTGGATTCATTCTCAGAGGTAACGGAGCAAAAATGCTGGAAATAATCCAGTGCAGTACAAACTGCCATTTTAATTTTGTCCCCCAATCAGTGTACTGTATTCTGTTGAAGGAGCACAGATGATCTGGGGAAGGAATCTGCTGTTATCTCTCTCCTGGCTCGCTGTCCCAAACACTTCATGCTTCACTGTCTCACGAGAGAACATTGACACTTTCTGCAGATGATGTGTGATTTTTCTGTCTACCTTCACTGGCCAGAGGAACTCAACATTCAGTCATCGCTTTTTAGGGTGAACAAATAAACTGTTGAAAGGTCTGCAGGAATCACTGGGGCAAAACAGAGTCTAATTTTTTGTTTAATTCTCAGCAAGTTCACTGGTGTTAAATGTGCTGGACAGTCTTACTATAGAGACAAAGCCACAGCACTGCGCACTAGAGCAGATTTTTTTTTGCTGTGACCCAGACAGCACTTAGGAGCTAGCTTGGATATTTTTGCACCAGAGCATGGTGTGCATGTGAATATTTAAATATCAGCTGGTGTGTTATGGGGGAGGGGCTGAATTTGCTCACACATGCGTGTGCATCGACTCATTGGTACAAACACACCCACATAGATGTATAAAGCGGAGTGCCGCCGCTGCTGGGAGTCTCCAGAGTCCCTTATTAGTCCGGCTAATTTAACATCATTTGACAGAGAATTAATCCATAAATTAATCAGCAGGGCCTCAGAAAATAACATCACATGGCTCCATTACAGCACCATGTAATCCCATTTACACCTAGCATTGAAAATCCCCATGCAGACAGACCATCCACCATAATCTCTGGTTCTGAAGAGCCTGTCAAACCGCTTCTCTGACAACTTTTCCAACATCACACAAACCAGACACTCTAAAAAGACCTCAAACACCGCGACTGAGTCTGTGTCGACATACCTCTAAATATTCATGCACATGCGCTTTGAATTAAGAGCCATGTTCAAACCAACACTAATCCGATTTGCATATTTCCACATTTTGAGGGTAGGTGGGGGTTAAAATCAGACATGAGTAAGAAAACACCTGCAGAGATCTTTTAAAAAAGGAAAACCATTTACTTTCGCTGGCAGTACTCATTAATAGCCTTCGGTGCAACATGAGATGTTTCTGGTGCGTCCTTATCAACAAACCATCTTTATTGTGCTTCTCTTCTTGCAATAAAACCTGAAACAAAACTATGGTCTAAAACCAGATGGACAAAATGTGATTTCATTCTTCAGCCCCTGTGTACTGTGCTGTCATTTCTAAAGAAATGTTGGGGGGTTGTGCCTAAATGCTACAGTGATTACACATTCCCAGAATGCACTGTGAACAAAGAAAAACAATGAAGATTGTTCCCATATGAACAACAGTAACTGTGTAATACATCCACAAGTCTATTCTTCTCTTTTGAAACCAGCAAAGTATGAAATCACAGAGTAGTCAAAGACAAAAAGTTCAATCTACTCACTTTGAATGTGTGAGGCAACAGCAATGCGAGTAAGATGTTAAAACCCTGTTGATGTTAGATATGGTTAGCTCACATTAAGACTAGAGTTTCAGCAGTGGAATGTATCACATTTTAAATATATGTGTTACTCTAAAATATTTAATGGTATTTTCCACAAGTTGACAGATGTGTGCAAAGACACCATAATTTGAGTTAAATACCACAACTATGGAATTACTTTTACAGGGGACTGAGAAATTTTCTTCAAATCGATACACTGTTTTGGACTGTCATACATTTTTATCTTTGCTCCCCATCAGGTATCCGGATATGAATACAGCCTCATTGTGCACCCAAAGGAATATGTACATATCTGGGGCCAAAAATGCCCATCTTCCTCTTCCTCCTCATTTTAATCTCCCCATTTCTCCAGCTCCCACCATTTCCAGGATCATATCGTCTGAACGCCTGCCTCCTGCCTCCTCCCGCTACCCTCCCTGCACTCTACTCTTCAATTTCCAATATCAGGTCATCTCCCTCCAGGGAAGCATCGGGTGTGACATGAACAGCCTTAATGGTCCCAGCCATTGGGGAGTTGACCACAGTCTCCATCTTCATGGCAGAGAGGACACACAGCGGTTGACCTTTCTCCACCTGTAAGAATCGCAAGCAGAGTTCAATTAAAAACAAGTCAAATGTACAGATTGATGAACAAAACGTGTTGGTTTAAATTTGGATGTTTATGGCTTGTGGCTCATGAGAATCAGAAATTGAGCATCTTGAATTTTTGGAATACATCCAAGATCAAGAGATGGATTTCTAGAACAGCAATGTCTGAAGTTTCTCTCTTTAGTCCACACAAGACTCTTCTGATGATGTCTCAGGTTGGAAGTGTGCGCTACTTTCAAGCACTTTGTTCTCCAATCTGTGCCCTTCTCTCGTTTTGAATACATTTCTCCTGTTTGTTATTTGTTCCTGCTGTCTTGCTATTTATAATTTATTTCTACACAGTTGTGGTGTGGAGCACAGATCTCTTGGTTGTACATGTACAATGACAACAAAGGGCTATGCTATTCTATCAGGAATGTGACTACTGTTGCTTCTTTCCTGAAGACACCTCTGCGTGCTCGCTCTTCATGCACTGACCCCGGCCTCAGTCCACTCCTCATGAATCTCTCAAGTTCTTCATTCGAGTTTTCTTGACAGTCATTGATGATCAACATCTGGACAGCTGTCAAACCAGCAGCGCACCCAGTGATTGTGGTGGCTGTGTGTGCTGACCCAGCTTAGGTGTGTTTAAATAGTAAGTTTAAAATACTTAACATTACATGTAATCAGTGTAGATTGATATCGATCTCAATAGGTTTACCCGTTTGAATTCATTTACAGAAAAGAATTTTGCTGCTGAGGCCAAAGTGACAATCTTTGACAGCTTCAAGAAACCATACAGACTTTAAAAAAGGCCTTGCATTGATTCGACAGGATTAGATCAAATATCCAAATGTTACAACACTAAGAGCAATTACAAAAAGCAGAAATATTTTAATTGAAATGAGAGATCACATAATTAGGAGGGGAAAAACGGGGAAAAAAAATAGTTCAGTTATAACCCAAACCAACTGACCTTGGATCCAACTTTTACTTTGACCTCTAGGACCTTTCCAGGCATCGGTGCTCCCACCTGACCCCTGATAGACTTTTGAGCTTTGGGATGGAACTTCATTTCCTGGGTGAAGAGACAAAGAAATACTTAACGCATCCATCTGTCTGGCCAGTCACTCTTCCAAGTACCCCCACACACGCCTGTCTCCATTTATCCACTCATCCAGGCAATGATCTATCCATATAGTCATCCAACTGCCCATTGAAATGTTCCTCCCTGCTGAGTCCCCTTCTACACTTCACAACCATCTGTTTCTATGAATAAAAATCACTAGGGATAGACTGTCTGTCACGAAATCTGTTTTTCTTTTCAAATCCGACTTCAACTTGCCAAACAAATTTTCAAGAATCTTCCCTTGCATGCTTTATACAGCTATAATTCGAGGATATCCATCCTTCACTCAGACCATCCAGTCTAACAGTTATTCATCCATCTACCAACTCACAAGTTTGTCCTTTGATTAAAAGTATCAATTTCTCTGCAAAACTCCATCAATGTCATCAACCCGTCCACTTTCCCAGCTGTATCTCACGTCTCTCCCTAAATACTTTCTTTGTACCTTCATGGCGACTGTGTCTTTAACAAGCACAGATCTCAGCTGTCCATTGAGCTCAAAAAAGACCTCTCTCTGCCCGGCCTTGTTCAGGTCACCCAGTGCCAAGGCCTTGATGTGGAGGATCTTCCCTCTCTCCAGCTCCACCTGAAACACAACAACAGAGGAGATGAGAAGCAAAGCAAGAAAAATTAAAGAGGGGACGGTGTGCAGGAGGAAGTGGTGGCAATTATATCGCGTTAGAAGACTGAAATTAACTCGTGGATACTCTGTTCACAAGTCCAGCTGCGGCAATAAAACAGACTGCAGAGCCTGTTGGAATAGAAAAAGTTAACTTCGAAGACTGACGCAGACAATATTTCCTCCTCTTCCTGAGTTCTTATTGCTTTTAGAGTGGGCTGAAAGCAATAAGACAGCCCAAGTCTGTGAGAATTTTTATTTGACACTCAATGAGAGCGGTTTTTAATGTCACCACATAGAGTTAATTTCCTGTATCTATTTTACCTCGGTACTTTTTACTTTACCTGCATGTGCTGAAGTGTATTTGTGTGAGATGGCGAACAAAGAATCGCCCCCGTTCACAGGAAGCAACTTACATGTTAGCGCTGTTGCTAATGTGGTGTATGTGTTTTGGAAGCGCTGAGCTTAAACCACTATAAGTGCCAGCCATTTAGACTAGGGGCTGTGGGTTAATACCGCTTTTAACATAATAGTGTAGTGGGGTAAAAAATAGGCTCATGCAAATTTCTTAATCACAGCCTAAAACGTGCTTTGTGTGACACACTCCTTGAACCGCAGTTTGGAGTTTAAATTGCTGCTAGAAATTGCTTTCTGCTATCAGAAAATCATCAAATGTACATTTTTTGATAGATTCAATCTGTGTTTTCAGTTCACACAGCAGGCAGTATCCCTTCAAATTAACTGAACCAAGTATGCAAGCACTTTAAACCACACAAATAGGCCGTTAGCATAAAAATGCTCCCATTTAGTTCAAAGTTCCTCCGATATTTTTTAAACTTGTTAGCTATAACAATGGGAAACATCAATAACATCTATAATAATTACATCTATAAAGAAGAAAAAACTACGAAGCAATGATGCACTGATTTTTGAGAAACACTAATGTATAAGTATGCACATAATTATACAGTTTTTTTCTCTATTCACTTTGCTTCTGTAATAATGTGAGTTTCCCAACTGTGAGACAAATGAAAACTCTCTTATACTGTAAGTGTTGGTCAGAACTGGAAGTTTTGAAAGGTTAATCATTTTTAGACAGTCTCCAATATTCAAAAGAAACTCAAAAGTAAAAACAGAAACATTATCATCATTGTGAATATACAGTAACGATTGTTTTAAATAGCGTCTATCCATCCATTTTCTTCCGCTTGGACTCAACAATTAACCCATCACCTGGACTGTGGGAGGAAACCAGAATACCCGGAGAGAACCCATGCAGACATGGGGATAACAGGCAAACCGGCTGGATTCAAACCCAGGACGTTCTTGCTGTGAGGTGACAGTGCTAACCACCACAGCGCTGTACTGCCCTGGTTTTTAAACACTAGGATGAAAAATCCTTTGCAGCCAAGAACTCGTGGACATCACCACATGGTGTTTTTCCCCCCTTGAGATGCTCGGCCAGGCCTTTACTGCAATTGCATCCAGTTACTGCTTATTTGTGGGTCTCTCTTAGTTTTGTCTTCATGCACTAAAGAGCATCCTCTGTTGGTTTGTGATCAGGTGACTGGCATGGCCACTGAAGAATATCACATTTCTTTGCCTCAAAAAACTCTGGGTTTGTTTTGCAGTCCGTTTTGTGTCACTATTCATTTGCACTGTGAAGCGTTGTCCAATCGGTTGTGCAGCATTTGGCTCACTCTGAGCTGGCCAGTGCATTCCTTATTTCTAAGAATGCACCAGAAAGCCGATTTGGCCACTTTTTTGCTCTGTGATAGTTTTATTTTGGTTCTTCAGCCTGATGATGACTTGCAGCAACATCTTTCTGGACCTTACATTGAGAGTTCCAGTGAATAGCTACCATGTGCAAGTGCAACACTTGAAATCTACTTTGAATCCTTTACCTGTCTTCTTTGTCATGGAATAACAATGGAGCAGGGCTCATCCAGCCATCAAACTGCTCGTCACTCAACTGTCCAATTTGCTTTGAAAATGGAGGACCGTGTATAAGAATTGCTGTAATTCACTGAAGCCCTGTAAGTATTTTTGCTAAACTTGTTAAAGTCTGTGGTTCTCTCACATTTGACAGACGGAGGCAAAATTACAGCACTGCTTACAGACCACAGTGTACTAAATAGAAAGCAACTGTTGATTCAATCAAGAGAAGCAGTATATTTCTATAATCTAGCTCCAACTCTGACCCAGGGAACCCCAATTTCATGACTCCTGTTCTTTGCCCACTGACCTGCAAATAAAACACAGCTGACAACTATGAGGAGGGTCAGTGTTTGACCTACAGTCTGTGAGCTATTTGATTCGAGTTCATTTTCTCCAGACTTCTGAATATTCATGCACCAGTTTGTGCCTATTTATGTCAAAGAAAACTGAAAACCCAGGCGCCAGGTGGCAGTTATATAATGCACTCGGGCTCTCTGGTGTTCTGTATTACCGTCCAATATTTTTTCTCCTGCAGATAAACTTTTCTCATGTGACACCATCCCCGCTGAGTCAACTTGCATATAGGCACGATCCATGCTTCTGTGCTCTTTGGTGACTTGAATAGCTCGTATTTCAGCTCGATTTCTGTTCATATCAAATCGGTCTGCACGTTAAAACATGTCACACACGCCTGTGTTTTAGACTCATTTAAGGAGTCATTTTTACATCTGTCACTGAAAATGAATTATGAGCCAATGCAACAATTATTAGGAATCATGCCTATATGTGTACTGACTCATAAGATTAGCTGACAACCTCTCGAACGACCTCAGAAAACATGAGTGGCTCACAAATGATTAGCTGTAAGATTAAAAAACAAAAAAACCAACAAAAACCCATTATTGTACACTGTCCCCTTTTCTCCTGCAGGCTTCTGGGTGGTCGTCAATCTGCTTCTAGTGCCGTAAGAGCAGGAGGAGGAAATGCTGCGCTGCTACTGACTGGGATCACAACACTGTGTGCGTGTGTGTGGAGTAGGAATAATTCATAATACTTCATGAAAGTTTCCATTTTGGCTCATGAGTCACGTTTTGGGAGTGGTGCAGAAAAACACCTCAAATTTTTGCTTAATTAGTATAAAAGACCAAAGTAACAGTCTGTTCACTGAGGTGCAGTTTTTTCGTACACTATAAAGACTTTAAAGTCTTTACAGTGTATTACTACAGCCATGCATGACTGAAGAAGTCAGCTGGATGAGCGATGAAATATTTCGCCTATTGAAAACTTTTCCAGATGAACAATTCGTTTTCTGGGAGTGCAAAGAAAGATTTTTGCCTATACATATACATACAGCCATATTCATTCTGCACATGCCCTCTGAGGCGAGAAACTGAATCTGTGTGTTTACTTTTACCAGACTTATCAATTCAGACATTAAATAGAGGAGATGTAGTATAGACAGAATGACAATTAGAGAAATAAAGAGGCAGGCAGGGAGAATGACAGAGACATGACAGCGGGCCAGAGGATACGAAAAATGTTTTGTGTCTTTTGTACAGCTGCTACCTGTGAGTGGGTCTTAAGACAGACATGGCTCATCTCTGTGAAGCACAAGCAGGTCGACCACCTTCTCATATCAATTCTGACCAGTCCTGCTTTCTGGTTTCCTGGTCTTCCCCTCAACACTGGCCGCTCTACTTCTTCATTTATCTCAAGGCCCTTCTCAAATCTCTCATCTCACTGGGTGGAAACTCATTTTTTCCCGTCTTTCTATTTGTCCAACGTTTTCTCGACGGCTTTCAATCTCGCTCTTTGTCAGTCCTCCCAGGTGTCACGGCTTTCTATTTTGTATTATTATTTTTCTACCTATTTCTGGGACCACTATGACTCTCACGCCATTATTAATTTCCATCATCTGCCTCTTTCGGCTTTTCTTGTCTGTTGTGTAGCTCTCTGCCTCTCTTACTTTGTTTATGCATTCCTTCGTATCAACGTTTCCACTGGCATCCTCTCTGTACCCCACACTGCCGTCTGAGCTGCTGAGTATCCATTGATACGCCAAACTAAACCACAGCGCAAAGACAAAAATACACGATGCTGCAGATATGTATTGATCTTAATTTTATTCTCTCTTTCTCTGGCTGCTCTGACTCTTTCTTTGCAAGCTTTTGCCTTCTCTGTCTCTCTTCTTCACATTCCTTTACACTAAACTTCTCTGCAGCTGATGCTGTTTTGTTAGGCCCTTGACAGCGCTTTGCAAAAAACACAGCTGCCTACCTTTTTCCATCTGCGTGCCTGCTACACTACATCTCCTCTCAGGCGTTCCTATATAAAACACTAACTGCATATAAGAAGAGTTTCTAACCATTTCTGAATCTTTTGAAGATTATTTTGTTAGAGATGTGAATGTATAACCAACTATAAAATCCAACACTTCTGTGCGCTGTCTGTAGCCGCCACCTTTGTTGCATAAGCTTCTCTACATTACACCTCTTCTATTGTTTCACAGTTGTTAGCCACCTACAGTCTTCAGGTTTTCCCCCCACAGGTAAGCAAGAGAAGTTAGTTGTTTTTAGTAGGCATAATGACTTTTTAAAATAATTGCACACTGCATATTTAGGACCTTTTTAGAATTAGTGTGTAGGATGGCAGCTGGAAACAGTGAAAGTTTTTTACCAAACTGAATGAACATCTAAGTGGCTGAACTATTCAAAACTCTGTGTGTGTGCGCTTCACTCAGTAATGCAAAATAAGTAAAAACCAACTACTCTAGCCAGTAACTGTGGCAAAATACTCACAGCAAAGTCAGAGAAAAATGTTTTAAAAAGACAAATAAACTACATTGATGGTTTTAAAGTCAATCAAATACTTTTAGACCAAACCCTCAAACACTCACCCGCCTCCTGCTTTGGTTGCTTACTACTATACTCGTTTTTGTGCGTCTCACACGTCGTGAATCTCTTTTCTATCCCAGCGATACATTAGAGCTCTTCTCGCCTTTACACACCAGACATCAGACTCACCTGCTTAGCCATTTTGGGTTTACCATATCTCTGTGTTAAACAAGCTTGCCTTTCTGCTTAGCACGATGTCTTTGATATGACTTTATTAATGACTTGTGTTGCCCGTGACAGTAATGAGATTATGTGTCGGTGTCTGTGCACATTAGCAGTGATGGTCGGTAAATAAATGACTCCATGTTTGCGAAAATCTGTGTTTATATTTCTGTCAAACATGATTAATAGCACACTGAATCATCAGCACATGCCAGATACACGTAAGGCGATGTCCCTCCCCCCGCCTATTTTCAGTGTTGTATGCATGTGTGGATGAATGACTGCTATGGACAGACCAGTAACCCATGAGTAGGTGTATATTTATGTGTGTGCGCACATTAAAAAAGGCATCAGATGTTTTGTTTTTTTCTCCACAGTGGTAACTTCTCTTATAAGAGGGACATGTATAAACGGCCAGCTCAGCAGGACTCAGAAATTGGCTGACAGAAACTGCAATACCCAATGACAGCAGATTATAAAATAAAGAAAAATCCGATCATAGTATTTTAGGTCATTTCCTACAATATTCAGAACAAATATTTGAGGCTCACTTTTCTTTCTTGGCTTTTGCGCTAGATTTCCAACAAGCTTGATGGGAAGTGCGGAACAATATATGATTACAGTGAAAGCCTTTATATCCGATTCCCACAACATCAACTGCTGCAGGCTTTTGGGTCTAGCA
Source organism: Tylochromis polylepis (assembly GCA_015107715.1). Lineage (NCBI taxonomy): Eukaryota > Metazoa > Chordata > Actinopteri > Cichliformes > Cichlidae > Tylochromis > Tylochromis polylepis. The sequence continues at coordinate 8,083 of VVHJ01014385.1, read as the reverse complement.
CTGAGCTCTAAAAGATGTGCTGGCTAAATCATTTTTGATCAAGACTTTGTGTCTTTTACAGACTATCTGCCAAAAGCTCATAAAGACTGTCAGTTACAAGAACACAGTTAATAATGCATCTGCACTGCAAAAGTCATGTGTATTGACAGCTATCAACTCAGATTTGCCACAAGCACCCACAAAAGCTCCAGTTAAAAACTAACCATTTCCTTTTTTTTCCTGGGCTTTTCTCTGCTTTAACAAAACTTACTGTGGTTCTACAAACCAGTCAGTACTGCTGATGCTACAAACACCAATTGATTACTGTCACACACTGACACGATGATACCTACCCTTCTGTGCATTGGACCTTTTTTTGCTGCTGTCACTCATTTGGGCACCACGCAGTCCATCTCTAACTTAATGCTCAAGCTGTCAGAGTCTCATCAAACGCAACATCTCACATGGCCAAAAAGTCAATTCGTCCGGAACTCATGCAACTCAAAACTCACCCCAGTGACGGCTGTCTGTCTTTTAACATTGTCAGTGCTTCTTTGATAGGTGCTTTGACTGCCAGGTTATTAATATTTCACTGGTGATAACTCCAGCTTTCAAACATAAAGGCATGCTGCACCTGAGGACACTAATGCATTATGTATCAGATGGTATATCCTGAAGAATATAGGAAGAAAAAAATGAATTTAGCCGGCAGCACAATGTCTCAACACTGTAGATATGTGAAATTTAAAACTATGCCAACTCCAGAGAACTTCAGTTATAACAGTAACAATTCTTTGATGAAAAAAGTAAATATAGCGTATGAAGTACAATACATTCGAGTTACACAAATGACGACGCTACACTTACATTCAGTGAACATTACTGCTAACAATGAAATGGCAATGAGAAAACTGAAATCATTCTAGTCTTTTAGCCTCCGTGAGGTGACTCACGCCGCTTACGACGGGTCACTTTTTGACATGTTTTCATTCCACGGCTTGCTTGGAACCGCTAATCGGATCTGAGCTGATGGAACCCATCGTCATGACAACAGGGGCAGGCTCGTTTCTGTGGCAAAGACTGATGTTGAGCACAAAACTGAGTGAAAGTTAAAAAAAAACGACAATAGCTCTGACGGAGAGGAGATTAGATAAACAGCAGCGAGGCAAGGTGACAGCTGAGGTTGGAAAGAAACATCAGTGCGCTTGGCAAGTGTGTGAATGACAGACACTTAGGCAGGGAAAATGCAAACAGAAACGTTGAAAAGCCAAGATGGGCTGTGTATGAAGTTCTCACAGTTTAAAGGAGGGACAGTTAGAAAATCAATTTCAATGGAAGGAAAGTTGATATGGTTATAGGCAAGACTGATTATTGATAGCTGTTGCTTTTCTTCCTCTGAAATTGCAGATTTATTTTTTTGCAGATTCTTGCTCTTCACGTTGACTATTTAGTATGTTGCTGAGTGTGAAAGGAGCTGAACAATGTATCCCAAACTGCAAATTCAAAGAAAATAATTATATGCTAAAACTACTTAGGCTTAATCAAATGTTTGAAGGTTTTATTCTGATCTGTGGTTAGGGGTCTGAGTATGGGTCCCCTTACAGAATTCTAACCCGAGGCATCAAATGATTTGGGTGGATGAGGTGGAGCTGCGAGTCTTTAGGGTCAATACTAAATTAGCACAGTGGATTTTTCCTAATAATACAGCAGGAGGGTAGTAGTGCTTCCTGTGTCTCCGGTAATATAAAAATCAATTAACACCAGCCTGGAAACATTTTGCGGCACTGAAACGAAGCCGTAATTAAACACGGTTGCCTTTCACTGCTCTGAATCACTGTCAGTTGAATCTGTGTGTGGTAGTCATACTGAGAGAATGAGGAGGAATTTCTGAAAGGAAGAAAAAGATGCAGGAGGATCAGATGATTTATAATGCATGAAGGCTGTTAAGAATATACTGGAATTTTAATACTCGTCGAAAGATTAGCAAGTTTGACGTAGAGTACAGAAAAGAACCCTTATGAAATCTGAAGAAATATGTACTATATAGACAATTTGTTTAACATATGAAAACAAAATACTGACGATGTTATGAAGGCTGAGGGGAGAGTAGACCGATTACTCACCGAGCCTGTAGCAGAACAGCACACACACTTTCAATGCACGTCACAAGATGCGACTTAAAAAGTAGATTTTAAGACACCATGGAAAATAAATCTCGTGGTTTTTTTGGTTTCTCTAAAACACCCATATTTATGAGCACGAATACTTCTGAAATGCCTCCAACTACATTCAACCAAAACAGCAACAGGAGGCAGTACACACAATTTCTACAAGAGAACTGGAAGGTTTGTCATCTTTAGACAAAAATGTAAAAGCAGTTAAAGTATTGTGTTTAAGGATCTAAAGGCTTTCAGTGACAGTCATTTCCAGGGCGACTGCAAGTACCTACGAACTGACTGCTAGCTTAGTTAGCCGGCTATGTTTTGTCCATGTAGTTTAAGATTTCAGTAGTTATGTTTAATTTGATATATTCAAATTGAGGCACATTTAGGGGCTTCAAAAAGTATCTTTTAGTATACATCATGTATGCCACATGCTTGCACAGACAGCAGATGGCAACTCCTCCGGCTGCAAAGGCAAATTTAATTGTACAGAAGTTTATGATGTGGCTGTGGCTCAGGTGGTAGAGCGGGTCGACCTGATGAGTATGTGTGATTGTTATGTAATACAGCAGGAGGGTAGTGCTGAAAAAAAAGGGCTTGTATGAATGTGTGTGTGATTAGGTGAAAGATGCTTAGTACCAGTCCATTATGAGAAAATGCCTACTTCACACTTGTATTTTTATGATTTCAGACCTCGGTAAACATTTTTCAGTAAACCACCTCGGTAAACATTTACTAATCAGTATAGTCTTGTTGGTTTTAATTCTTTAATATATTGTAGTGTCCTTTTGCTAAATTACGGCCCCTGTAGTAAAGCAGAGAACTCAATAAGCCATAACGTGGCTTTCTTGTGAGAGATAAGTTACCACCATAATGCCATGCTGGTTTCTCACATAAACCTGTGCTCAGCATTATCCCCAGTCTCATGTGTGCAGCTTCACTTAAGTTAAAGAACAAAAACACGGGAAGGGCTGCAAATCTTAATCATCTTTTTATAGAAGTCATTAGAAGCTTCTTCTTAAAAAATAAATAAATAAATAAAAAACCAAAGCAAGAAAGGAAAAAAAACAACAACCCAGACTTCACAAGGTCACCACAACCTTGTGAAGTAAAAGAAAAAAAAAAGTCTCAGACATCATCTCTGCCCTGCCTCACCTCCGGCTCACTTGTTTTGTACTGATGCCATCTGCTCAGAGGTACACTCTCCTTTTGGGCAACACTGGACTCATTACAACCACATCTCTTCACCCAAACTGAAGCCTCTTACTATTCTAGTCCATTACTACACTACAAGTAATGATAGTTTTGTTTGTACCCAAGTGAGTTTACTCTTTAGGGCCAAAGAATCTGAAATATAATAGAGTACTATTTGTATTCCTCAATACTGAGTCGCTGATCTTCCCACATGATCCAGTTTTAAACAGACCAAGCCTGCATGCTATCAGTGAAGAAAATCATGTCCATAACCTCATGTAAAATTAGAGGAGATAGCTTTTGAAGGACAAAAAAAGGTTACTAATAAAATTTTATTATGTGATAGGATGATTGGGTTAACAGACTAACAAAATCCATCTGAAAAAAGTTTCTCTGTGATCAGACGCGACTGTGACATTTGTAGCAAAGGTTTCTGTCAGCAGCTACATCACACTCTCTGTAATCTGCTCTTCAATTTGAACTTCAACAATCATTTTAGTTTTACTCATCAAAGCATTTATGAGTAATGGGAAAAAACCAAAACAAAAAAACCCGAAACCAGTGTCTTTAAATGTGCCGTCTCCTTTTCATAGAGAACTGTTCAATAAACATGGCAGATACCTGAAATGATTAAACTCTTCTCCATCCTGCTGATTCTGCTTGCGTAACATTATGAAAGTGACAGAAACTAGTTAACAACTTATGTGTCAATATTCCTGCGGAGTCTTTTAGTTTGAGATTCTGGGGATTTAGTTAGGTGACAGCCAGTTATTACCTGTACTTGCATGCAAAATGATTCAACTCATGTATTTTGCTTCTTCTGACTGCATTGTTCAGCTGCCTCGCTGCTGGAGATTAAATGAACAGTATAATCTTTATAAGTCAGCACCAGTTAAATTTTTGACCTGACATGTTGGCCCCAGTAGTTTTCACTAGCCTCGTCTCAAACATCATACAACTAAATTAATCTGCTTTTTCAGCGCAGGAAGGCCAATCTGCTGGCCAGAGGGATCAGAAATGCTGTTTGTTGTTCCCTTGGTAAATTGTTAATATCGCTGTCCTCCCACTGTGTTATCAGCGCTTCACTGTGACTGCACCAAACTGAATCAAACCTCAGTCAGCCGCACTGACGGAAAGATCATTTCCTGCAGATAATGCCTTTTCTTTATTAAACTGTTATTACATCAAAGTTAATTAAAGATAAAATTGGGCCATTAAAGGAATTAAGATTAAATGTATCATGATACAATTAGTGACAGTTACTTAACAATAACAAATACACTTGGCGCTGAAGCTAACGTGCACTTATCTTCACCCCACTCGCCTCCAAAAAAAAAAAAAAAAAAAAAAAAAAAAAAGCAAAAGAAGAAAAAAAAAAACAGCAACCCCAAA
>VVHJ01014376.1:4473-15817 GCA_015107715.1 Tylochromis polylepis | reverse complement strand
TAGCAGCTTTACAGGAAGTTGCCATTAGCCAATTTTATGTGCCCCATACTTAAGGCTGTGTAGATGCCTCAATCTTTCTATAATGTTCATTAAAGGACATATTTTATTGCACATTATGTGCTTTACATCCCTCACACAAACATATTATGCTCCTGGATGAAGGTGGCCTTATGAGTGCTATAAAATGGGCCTCATGAATATGAGCGTAAAAGCTGCTGCTCAGTCTGGACTCAGTGCGAAGGGAAGGTCATTTGGTAGAAAGCATGCACTGCAAAAATGTATGCTTATAAAAATGTCTCTGGTAGAGTTTCCAAGCTGCTAAAATACATCTGCTGCAGCCTAATGGACTTCTTTTTCCTCACAGGAAGCCGGCTTGGGTTTCAGTATGTTATGGGACTGAATTAAAGCAAACCCATTCTTTGCTGAAGGATTTGTTTCATGCTGCCATGAGGTGGGCAACACCTTGCCCCCCAATGGCTCCAAAATTCCATTATGAGACAAATATTGCAATTATTTGTGGTTTCATTGCCATCATAAATTGAAAGAGCTTGTGGGGTCAGCAAGGTAAATGAGCATTGGCAAGTGGGATATGAATCCTGCTTTTGTCTTCTGCTTGTCATTACACAACTGCGTGCAGGACCTTTTGGTATTTGTAATCCCATGAACGTGATATTGACGGATGTTAAATCAGCTAAGCATTTTCCATTTTTCTTAAGTAATCACTGTTGAATGATTTTCCAAGAAGGCAGTGTGTGTGAACTGCTGATAATTGCTTTATGTTCTGTACTGACGATTACTAAGGCATGGAGGCATAGCAATTCCTGATTAAAACCTCAAATTGGATTTCAAAACTAGGATCTGAGGTGTGAGGAGGGGCTTAATACAATGCATTAATATGGATTTTAAATTCTCTTCTTTCTCTTGAATTTTAGCAAATCATTAAGAAGTATGCACTTAAAGGGTTTATTAATTTGATATTGATTGTTTCATTTACACGAGGAGGGATTTCACACTGAAAATTGAATTGAATCACTAATATCCCCCCAAATCCTTATAAGCCTATAAACCCCAGAGAAAGAATGTTTCCTGGTATACTTGTAACACCTCCACAGCCTTTTTTTTTTCTGTCCATGTCACATCTTGTTATCTCATCCATATTTGGGCATCTAATCAGTGAGACCTTTCCGAGTGAACTTCATAATTAAAGAATGTATTATTATTATGACTTTAATTACACAACTAAGTAACTTTGTTTTAATTAAAAACACCCTTCCCCAATGGGAGCACGGTTTGACTGGCTTTTGTGGGCCAGAGTGTAAAAGCAATTTCTTAGCCTGCACGAGCACAATTATCACAAAGTTCACCTAAAGAACTCCATGACCTTGAAATAAGTGAATGACAATGGTGGTCAAGTCTCTCTACCTATCAAAGCATGCAAATTGCAAAATTTTATGCTCCGTTACTGCTTGTAGTCTCCATACAGCGTTTCACATTTCCTTTACTGTGTCCACAAAAAAGAGCTCATGGCTCCTGTAATCAGGGGGTTAATAGCAGCTTTTCATAAAGGGTGGTGAGGGTGAACGTCCTTTTTGGAAAGAGAGGGGCAATGTCTAGTGATTATTAAGATGTGTTGCCAAGACATAATGGGGTTCCAGCACATTACATACACCTCTCCATGTCATTGGGTTTTGTCAGGCATAAAAACAGTCATTTTACTAATATGAACAAACCATTCTTCATTGCCATGGTAATGATTGGGAAACTGAGTGCAGTCCAGTCAAGTCATTACTATGTCATGGATGACCAGTCTCATTTGATATAACACCATAGATGGCACTGTTGCACTGCTGACAGGGCTGACTGACAGCACGTTGATGCACCAGTCATAGAGCCCAGATTGTGCTGTCACTCTAAATGTGTGCATTTACCAAAAAGCTGTTAACTACCAATACAGCGAAGCTTCCTCTTAAAAAAAAGTAAACAGCTTATTTGGTTTTAAGTAATAGATCGGAATCGCGCAATTTTGTAGTGAAAGAATATGTGGCATTTTAATGCTGTGTAATGATAGAGCACACATTTTGCCGATCTGGAAGACTAAAATATTAATTTCCTGTGAAGCTTCAGGTGCTTGTTTGCTGTGAATTATACACAGGAATATGATTTGTCATTCACCTTGACAAGCCCATTTTCTGCCCTGTCATTCCATCTGTGCAAGTTCAGCATAGCTATATGAATTCCTTCATTATAATATGCCACTTGCATTGATGGTCAATTCAGTCACTTTTCTAATATTTAAATTGCAACATGTACAAATTTCCTCAATAAAAAAAAAAGCAAAAACTAAATTAAGAAATGTGATGAAAAACTTTTTTTTTTCTCATCAGAACTCATATCGTCATATTTTTTCCCGGAAAAAACCCCAACAACAAAACAGATTAAGAACACATTATATAAAGATGTGATATTTTTTGTGATATTTAAAAAAATATATGAATCGTTGCAGGTCCTTGTGATAATATTTTCCATTATATGAGAACTATGGGTTTAGATCTGCATAATAACAAAGGCAAGTGAACAAGGTTTTGATCTAATTTTCTAAAATCTGTAGTGCACTTCAGCAAGCTATGTATTGAGGCAGGCAACCTGCACATGGCAGGCCACACAGACCTTCACCAGGGCTGTGGGCCTGTCTGGTGGCTCTCCAATTTAACGAAGTGATGTTTTAATGAGGCTGGATCCAAGGGACACCAGTGCTGTTCTCATTCAAGGTCCCTGTTGAAAAAAAAAAAAAGAAATATCTAGAACACCTGGCACTGAATACATGAATGCCATAACAACATGCTATTGCTTACTCGCAGAGAAAATCACAGGATTATCCTTATCAGTGTGTTGCATCTACATCGCATATTAAATGCCATGTTGAACCAAATCATTAGATACAATGATGGTAACATTGGACTTGTCAGTTTCAAATCAGAATAAATTTTTAAAATTGAAAATTGATGTTATGACATTCAGAATTATGCAATGAAAACATCGAGCTACCATCCCTTGCAGTCTGATTGATAAGGATTACCTCTACAGCACAGCTATAACAAGCATATCAAGCAGGAGACTTGGCTCCAGTGCTTTGGCTCCTTTTAGAGTATCTCTCCACTCTGATGTGCACGATCACACAGAAGCGTGATGTGTTCAGAGATCAAGGATGCTCATGCTCGTACACAGTGAGACTGGCCTCATTAGGGCCAGAAAGTTCTAGTTTTGAGACTTTAACCATGCCACAAAGGGTCTATGAATCCTTTTCTGAATCACATTTGCTGGGGCAAAACACCACCTTACAAACACCAGTGTTACTTTGGTAGGATGTTCTCTGCTGTGATTAGGATACTGACCTGAGGTACCATTATAAAGATTTAATCATTTACTGAGAGGAGACAAGCATCATTTGGCTGAAAGTATGATTTCTGATTTCTTTTTTAAGGTCCATCAATCATGGGCGCTACCAAGGTGGGTGTGGGGGCACTGGCCATTTTCCTGCATATACAATTTTTGTCACTCATACTGTGTCATTTTGTATATCCTACATGATTTCCCGTCGTCACCCTCTCCCATCCGCTACGCCCCTACACTTTTCTGTTTTTGGTGTGCCACCCCAATATTTTTAGTGGCCCCCATATGGCCATCCCTATGAAAAAAAGTCTGGAGGCACTCCTGCCATCAATAAGGAAATCAAATATGGGCCATAGAAATGGAAAGCAAAAATGCAGGGTTTTCATTGTATGTTGGTGAGCCTGTGTTTTGAGTTTTGATTGGGTGGTGGTTAGCACTGACTGGCGACCTGTCCACTGTGTAGCCTAGCTTGCCCTATGACAGCTGGGATAGGCTCCAGTGACCCTGAATTGGATAAGCGGAATAAAATGAACGGATGGATTATTATTGTTATTATTTAGAATTTAAAATCACCCTCATTTTATTTATTTTTGCCTTCTGGTGTATCCCGTGTGTGGTTCCTAACTTCGATGCACTGTGACAATGATGCCGGCTCCCATATTTAGCCGTCTTAATAGAATGGAAATTCATCAGCACATTACTCCAGAATGTCATGTAGAAAACAGCTTGAAGTGCATTGCAATGAGAGTGGAGATCGTAACCTTAATAGACTGTAGGCTATTACTGAATTATCATTAAAAACACATCACTGAACTGAACTGCCTTCGAGTGACAGGAAGCTGAACCCTTTCAGCCATACTTTACATTGTTTATGTTGTCGAGATGCTTTCAACTTTGCAAATATGCAAATTTCTGGCTATGGCTCTTTAGTTTGTTTTCCTTAAGAGCTTGTTAATTAACAGAAAACCTGAAGAGAAACGACTGGGCGGCTTATATCTAAGAGCATGTCAAAGCTAACAGGCTTTTTATATTTTACATATGCAAAGATGAATCATTAATATCAGCGTTGTTTTTGTGAAGACTCCTTCCGTCACATCCACAGGTAAGTGTTTTTTTATTTTTTCACTGAAAATAAAATGAGCTTGACACTCCTCTTCATTTTGATGAGAGAAACACAAATATCAGTTCGTTCTGTAATGTTCTGTAAGGAGATTAGCAGTATATCAAAATGCAGCCTGGATGATAATAAAAGTTAAAAATTGTAATGTGAGGTCATAGAAATCATGCCTTCCTTGGACAGATCAAGAAAATGCTGCTGCTGTTTGGGGGAGAAGATTAAAAAGAATGGATTTTTTAAATTTATTTTTAGATGGTTAGAGGATCCTGTCAGGGCCTTCAAAACAGCTGCGAGTGTTTCTAAAAGATCGTGTATGTCTTTGAAAGATCATTGTGGATTTACCTTTGAAGAAAGCAGATGTGTGGTATTAGTTAGCTATGTGGGACTCCATATGAGGATGGATAAAATCTGAGATGTTCAAACACTGGATGGCTTAACATTAATTCTTCAACAGAATTTTTCGCCAACCTCTTGAAATAACACAATAAATTATTTCAGTGTGGTCTTCTCAAATTTGAATAATGTGTTTTATCATGTAGCAGTTTTTTTTTTTCAGCTACTGTGAAAAGACAAAAGGCATATACATGCATTTTAGCTTAATACAACAAAGCAACTGCTCTTTATCCTGATGTCTCTGTGTTGTTATACTTTGCTTTATGTAGGTCAGGCTGATTTCAAGTTTAGGACCCAAGGTTTAGTCAGGGGACGTGAGACTCAAATGAATAATGTTTTTTCTTGGGTGAGTTTCTGGCATTCAAATGCCTCTGCAAAGCCCTTGTAGTCATAACTTGAACAAGGACATTTTAGCAATGTGTAACAGAATAATCACGATCATAATAATTCTTTGTGCTATTGATTCAACAAGATGCTTTAAGCATTCCTTTGAGACTTTGGTCAAACATCCCAAAGGTGCACTATTGGTCTGAGATCTGGTGACCAATGAACTTACTGTCATGTTCAAGAAACCACTCTGAGATTATTTGAGCTTTGTGGCATGGTGAATTATCCTTCTATAAGCAGCCATCAGGTGATAGGTAGACTATGGTCATAAAAGGATGAACACGGCCAGCAGCACTACTCAGGTAGGCTGTGTGATGTTCATTTGGTACTAAGGGGTCCAAAGTGTACGAAGAAAATATCACCCACACCATTACACCACTAATAACTGCCAGAACCCCTGACAGAAGGCAGGATGGAGCCATGCAGTCATGTCTGACACTATCTGAATGTTTTGCAGCAGAAGTCGAGATTCATCAGATTTTAGGTAGCGACAAGAACCAATTTTAAAGTCAAAGAGTATCTTGTGACATGAGTGATATCCTCGGGAGACCTGTCACAAAACAGAGGCACCTTTGGCTTTTCTAGTTAATATGTTACACTTCTTCCTTCACTGGAACAAAATGCTACCAGTGATTAATTAGTTCCCAGAATCTCTCTGATATGAACAGAAACACAAACAAAACATATTTTCTTCATAAAGTTTTCAAATAGGCCTTGTTTGTGGTGTTTGACATCTTTTATCTGTAAAAGTATGGATAATGGCAGTATGGTATAATCTTTTTAATTCGTCTTTTATTTCTCTGTGTGGACAGAGATGTTTTATTATGGCTGTGCATTTTCATAATACATAATTGAAAACTCTGAAGAAAAGGGACTCTTATTTTTCCATCCTTTCAATCTAGCAGACACAAGTCTGACAGGCTGATGAAATGGAGAGATTGACTTCTTCTCTGCTACTCAGATTTGCGATGCTCTTTAATGTCAACAGTGGATTGCACAGCCTTATGAAATGTTGGTGGTCATTTTGGTACAAAGCAGAAATAATCAATTGTATTCTTTCCCTTTTCATTAATTTGAGGAGATTTCAAATGTCTTTCTCTAAAGTGGGGAACAGAAGTTAATCAAATATAGTGGAATTGAAAATATCAATCATCTGGTCTCTTCAAGGGTCCATGCTGACTGCCAGAGCACATGTCGTCATTCATTTTGAGCCAATTCACTTGATGAATAAACAGCTCGGCTGAGTGTTTGGCACCCATTTTACATTTACATAAATCTAATTTCAGCAGGTGAAATATTCAAAGATCACCTTTAGCCCAAGACAGCTTTCACTCCACATGACACAGCCATCTCCACAGAATACTTATCAAAGCAAGCTAAAGGGGAGGCAGGTTTTGTTTGATTCCTCAGTGTTAATTATGAATTACAAAGGTATGTTAAAATCTGTAATGACAAGTTCTGAGACACATTTAAGATTTAAAGCAGTGATTAACATTATTTCCTAAGACAAGGGTTAATTTCCATGTCATTTCTTTGACACCGTGCTGCGATTGTGTACATTCGTCACATTGCTACATAGGAATTGGATGTGAATTTTGTTTTCAAGACTTTCATTAATAGCAGCTTAAGATTAAACGGTGATTTGTTTTGCTTAAGGTTATTCTTGTCTATAGGCAATAGATCTCAGTGGTTAATCTGGACTGAACTTTTTTTTTGAATTTTTCAGTTTCAAATTAAAGTTTGATCCTTGTTAATGTTTTAGCCCTGATACTGGGAGACCTGTTGGAAGATTTTTAGGCTGCTTTAATCTGCGAATAACAGAGTTAAGCGCTGTGAAGAGATTGAAGGCTACCTCGAAGTTAAGGGGAGATAATGAAAAACAATAGGAAGCAGTCAAGAGAAAGTCACACCCGATTTGGTGTGGGAATTTAAGAGTATTCTGTTCACTGAAATGAGACCACTCATGAAAGCAAGCACAGGGCTGTATTAGGTGGTAAAAAATGATGCCACCTTTATTTTCACTGTATCACTATGAGCATTATGGACACCAGCTGCTTCAAAAATGAATACAGGTGGCTGGGTGGATGGGGGCAAAGCTATAGGTCTGAAGTTCAGACAGAAGCAATCAAAGGAAGACTACAGAGAAGACTGCAGTTAGATGGATCCTTCTCTTTTGTTCATACACTTGAGATTGATATAAAAAGACAGTGAGCTTAGCAATGTAATATTGAGCGGTTGTGCAGGATTCTTGATATAGTTCCAACAACAGGACTTTTTTTTTTTTTTAGCAACATATGTTGTAATGCTTCCTTCCAACATAAAGCACAGAGACTTATTAATGAGCTACCTGTCAGATGATCAAAACCCGTTCCACAGGGCAATTTTGGATGCTGTCTTCAGGATAACTGATCGTCTTTTTAGTGCAACTGTTGGGCTGATATTAATTTTAACTTTACTGAACGTGCTTACATCAGTGCATATTTACAAGTTATGATAACAGTCACAAGCCATGAATTGCAACAGTGATAAAAATGACTTTCTGGAATGACTGATACAGTAATGCTAGGACAGCATCACCCTTAATTAACACAAGGCAATCTGCTTCTGATGGGGTTTGCATCGTGTGGAATATTGTAAATCTTCACTTTGTGCATTAACTCTGCTGGAGCTCTGTATTCATCTCAGGTTCTTTTTATTACATGGCTGATTGACCATGACAGATCCTCTAGCTCTAGATTATTTTGCTATGAGATGAAGCTGACATTTTGTAATAAGTTCCCACAGAGGTTTTCAGGCTTCTGATTCAACTTTAGCATCACTGCTTCTGATAAATGAAAAGAAATGTCCTCAATCTCAAAGCCACCTCAAAGGCCTAATGTGGTCAGTTTTGTAGATTGCATGCGAGTCTGCACTTTAAGATTGGCTTGTTTTATATTTAGTGCTTGTTTTGAGGCAGTGAGTGGCTTTAAGGCACAAACTGGTTGCAAACTTGACTGAGACTCAAATTGTCATTTTGAAAGTGACAAGGTGCTGATTTGCCCGCCTGGCACTGAGCGATTGGACATCACTGTTGACAAATGGGCAGTGGAACAAAACTGGCAGGATGCAGGGGAAGACAAAATGCCTTCAGCCAAAGTTTTTTTCTACTATCTGTTATCACAGCTGGACAACAGCTAGTTAAAATTCCTAAATTTACTGAGTATAATCAGTTTGCCGCCAACTGTTTCTGTGTCAACCACACTTCTAGCAAATATTTACATACTGTATTGTTATTGGATATACAGACTGTGGTCTTTGTTAGTTAGTCACATGAATCTGGAGATCTATAAAGATTCAATAATGGATTTTTCCGTCTTACAGTGTACAGCATTCATTAATAACAATTGCTTTTTTTAATGTTAATTTTCATGGCTGAAACAAACAGTTTTAATTCTTTGGTATGATATCAGCAGCTGAACCAGCTGTTTTGTATGGTAAATTGAACAGCAGTTATATACTATTCAGCCACAACGTTAAAACCTTGTCTAATATTGTGTGTCCTCCTGCAAAAATAGCTCTGACCGTTTGGTGCACGGACCTCAGGTGTTGTACTGTGGCATCTAGCACTAAGATGTAGAAGCAGATCATTTATGCCCTGTGGGGTTTGGGGTGGGTCCTTCTCAGAGTACAGTACATGTATTTTGGTGCATGCCAAAATAACATCCAAATAAATGCCAGCATCTTTTTTTTTCTTTTCTTTTTTTCCCAGCTAAACATTACACTGTAATCAGATGAACGTTGTTTAATGGTATTAACTTGAATGGAATGGTATTAAGAATAGATCCAGTGGCTTTTTATAATTCTCTGTAGCTGGAATATACTTTATGACTGAGTGTAGGACTGTCAAACAAGCTGAAATGCTGCCTGTGGGTGTGAACACTGTAATGTCTGAGGAAAGGAGAGCAGACCTGAGTGGGTCAGTGGATGCCAATATAAGATAGTTGTAAAGGGATTACAGAGGACGTGATGAGATGCAGATTGCAGTCAACTCTGCAGCACTGCTCTAATGCAAATTGGAAAGAGCAATGCATTGAATTTCTAGTTGCGCCATGTAATACATGAAAAATCAATTTTACAATTACCATTTCTTAAAATGAGTTTGAGTAGACCAAAGCTCATTTGCCAAAGCTTCACTATGTACAGTTGTGAAAAGCTTCCTTTTCACACTGTATATAGTGGAGCTGGAGTGTGGCTGATATGAAATAATTTGGCAGTGGAAAGAACACTCAGCCATCACTGTTGCTGAGGTCACTGAAGAAGTCAAAAAGCTCTCAGATGGCGAGGTCCGTGGGGTGAACGTAATTCACTCTGAGTTTCTTATAGTTCTGGAAGATCTAGGGCTGGCTTTCTTGACACATGTGGCACTGCGTGGTCCGCACAGTGTTTTCCGATTTCAGAGGGCTCACACTCCTCGGTTTGCTCACGAAGGTGTATGCCAGGATGCTGGAGAAGAGAGTTCAGATCTTCTTCAGACTTCAGATCCACGAGGAGCAATGTGGGTTTTGTCCTCGTCAAGGAAAACTGGGCCAGTTCTTTATCCTCTCGAGGTTGTGTGAGAGTATATGGTCAACATGTGTTTTGAGGACATTTGACCACATCCCTCTGGGCATCCTGTCGGGGAAGTTGTTCAGGAGTATGGAGTAGCCCATTGCTACAGGCCATTCAGTCCCTGTACAAGCATAGAAAGAGCAGTAAATCGAACCTGTTTGATTTACTGGATGTGTTTTGCTTTTTACCAAGGAAGACCAATTCATGCATCACTAACAATACAACACAATACTTGGTTTTTGTTCGGTGGTCTGTACATAGCTTATTTAGCAAGTCAGAAATACACAACGGTGACATTACAGATTACGTTTTACAATTTTACTACTGTTTATGTTCACTGCCAATATCTTGGATTGTTAACTTGTAGCTGGTGGGACTGCTCCAGCTTTTTGAGTCGGAAATCTGGGTTAAAGCGGCATTCCAGATGAACATTCAGACTGGGACTTCTGAAGTTCCAACTGCTGTCTTAAGCTGGAGTACACTGTAAATATCTCAGGGTCTTATTTGCAGGTGAGGGAAGAGTGAAATGGGAGATTGACAAAGTAATTTGCGCAGCGTTTGCATCGATGTGGATGTTGTACCAGTATGTTGTGATAAGGAGAGAGCTGATTGTGAAAGCAAAGTTGTCAGTCTACTTTCCTACCATCACTATAGCTATGAGCTCTGGGTAGTGACCACAAGGAATCAGAATGAATAAATACAAGCAGTAAAAAACAGGCTAAATGATGGCTGGGCTTGATTGGTGAGCTTCATCATTCAGGAGTAAAGCTGTTACTCCTCTGCATTAAAAAGGGCCTGTTGAAGTGGTTCATGCATCTGATTATAATGCCTCCTGGATGTCTCATAGGCAGTAGCAACTGCTACTGATTACACAAATCTAAATTTATTTGACCTTGTATCCCTCCCAGTTAACAATAATTTAAGGTGGGCAAACTGAAAGGTCAGCATCTTTTTTTTTCCTTTGGTGGTTTGCACATGCACATTGTGGATAAACCTCTCTCTTTCATGGTGAATTGATGGGAGACCAGCACAAGGCAAGCTTCCGGAGGCTCTGCTTTCACTGCTATTAGATCAGTTATGAGCTAGGCTTTGTATGGAAACACAGCTAGCATTAGCAAGTGGACTAGCTTTAGTGATTTATCATTGTGACAGATGAATTTGTTCTTGCTAACCACCTTGGCCGTGTATGATTTGGAGAAGATGGAGTTTGAAAAAACTGTTTGAAACTCTTTTACTACACCAAGGAAAAGTCTGATGATGGAGAGCAGAGGGCAGCTCTGACTATGTCTAATGAAGCAGGCAAGTTGACCAGATGCAGGCTCAGCAGACCTTTCAGATTAGCATCTGTGAGTTTAACCAGCTATTTTGCCAACCCGCCACCTTCATTATTCATTCATATTATAACCCCTGTTATAGATATTTTAATTCAGCTTATTCATCTTTTTTTTTTTTTTTTTTTAGTAATGTGCT
>VVHJ01014353.1:18167-30522 GCA_015107715.1 Tylochromis polylepis | reverse complement strand
CCACACACACACACACACACGCGCGCGCACACACACCCACACACACACACACCCACACACACCCACACACACACACAGCAATACAGAGGGTAGTTTTATCTTGACAAAGAACTTGCCAACATCAAGATCAATCATTCTAGCCATTTATGACAAAAAATATACCAATCTTAATGTTTAGTCTTTAAGGCTTTGGTGTTCTGAGCACCTAATAACATGCTACACTCTTAGAGCTCTCAAGCTTCCCATCCAACTGTGCCGAACAGATGCAGACTGACTGAATTACACATGAAAATGAATACTGCTGACGTTGTAACGCAGTTCACTCACAGGTCTCCCATTTCTTCTTTCCATTATTGTCAAATCTGTACTTATCAGTGTCTCCTATGTTGCCACCCTAGATACAATAATGGGCTCGAGGCATGCATGTAACACAACATATGTTGTTGAGAAGCTGTTCAGAATGCATAGCGCTGTTCCCATAAATCAAATGTAAATGAGTTCTGAAGTTAGTTATGAATATATTTACAGTTGTTTATAAGAATTTAAATGAGGTTGAAGAATTGAATTCCACAGGCTAAGAGAAGCGACGCGTGCATTTCTGACTGCTAATGAATGCCGCTCCATAGTGCACTGATTCTCGATAATCCCGCCAAAGGCATCCACTACCATCCAGCTGGCATTCAGATGCTGTACAGATGTGCTCGATTCAACCAGAATAAGACCCATGGAAATAAACACATCCAGAACACTGAATTGCAAAGTACAAAATGGGAGAATGATGCTTTTTCATAAACATGCTTAACTGCTGGGCTTCCAAGCCAGTGGTTTGGATGTGAAGCAACGCTGTGAAGACACAATAGTTCATTTGTTAGTGAGTGTGGCTTATGCTATGCACTCATTTCAAGTTTTTTGACCAGGTGTTTTGATATATATCAGCCATTCTTTATATTATTGCTGCAGAAATGTATATATTTGATTGCATATATTTTGTGACTTTTTGGTCCTGATTTCTCCATTTTAAAAAGCAGAAAGCTAGCATAGCAGAGTGAGGAAGGGTGGAGCAAAGTGGTACAGGGCTTGCCTTAAAATGTCAAAACACAGTACTCTCCTCACACAACATGTGTCCCATGTCTTCGCATTGATTCACTAAAATCATACCACATGCCCATATGAGACTATACAACATTATTTATCTCTTTTTCACTCAACAAAGCGTAGTTCCACTTTTTTCCCCTCCCTTAACAATATACTTGTTGTAACTCAAGACTCACAGGAAAGACGTTTATTATATCGGTAACACTGGACACCTGCTCATAGTTAAAGCCTCATTCATAAATCTAATACAGTGGCCTCATGTGGTATAGCTCCCCTTATTTCCCCACACAGACTGAGTATTTTGGGGCCACTAAGTTTGTTTCCAAATGACCTCACTCCTGAGTGATGTGATTCAGGAGTCAGCAGTAAGTTCAAATGCGGACCACCATCAATAGTTTATGACTAGCATTTGAAAGAGGCCCGAGGAGGTCTTTTCTGGTCAAGAAAAAAAAAACATTGTCTGTAAATGGATCATGTACTCCATAGTTACATTAAACATAACTGACAGAGTAGCCCTTAAACCACATGATTTTGGAAACAAAGAACTTATTGTCAGGGGGTCGAATGGAATATATGACAGCATGTTCTTCATAACTCACAACATGGAGGTAACTGAGAAAAACAGCAAATAATATATGTGCAGTTTTGCATCTGTTCTAGAGCTTTACCCACGAATGGTTTAAAATGTCACTTACGTAACTTTCCCTGAAGAGTGGTGCTACTATAAAGGGTAGCACCTTTATGCTAACACTCCACCACTGCCACCAGTTTTCTCATTAACACTGCAGCAATCAATGTTGTGCTTTGATAAACATAGTACAGGGAATAATATAATAGTTATATTAAGGGAAACACACGGGAAATAAGCCACAAATTTCACAGAATTTCAGCCATTAGAGTCTGAAATAACTTATCTTGACCAAAAATCCATAATAACCTTTCAGCATGTTGTAAATCAAATGGTCTGAAAGGGACCGCGACTTATGCACCTCCTCTGGGCTCTGTTTTCTGGCTTTAAATTAAATAAAGCCCATGATGTGAGACTTTAGCCATTTGCAGCTCTTTCCAGACCAGATTAGGTGAGTAGTAGTAATGGCAGCAGTATAAAGAGAGAAAATTTCATAAGAAGTTGGAAGTAAAAGGCAGTGCGTCAGTGCACTAAGTCGGAAACTTCAATGAAGTGAGTGGGTTTCAAGCCTTTGTAAAGCCATGATTCTGCATTATAAACTGTTTAT
This sequence comes from Tylochromis polylepis, assembly GCA_015107715.1. NCBI lineage: Eukaryota > Metazoa > Chordata > Actinopteri > Cichliformes > Cichlidae > Tylochromis > Tylochromis polylepis. Next base: position 28,192 of record VVHJ01014353.1, on the reverse strand, counting down.
AAAGAATGGATGTAATACTGATCTGTGAATTTACAATCTAAAGCATTGAATTTAGCCTTATGGTCACCACCATTGGGGTTTTTTCAATCCAGTAGCCCCTATATTCAGATCAGAGGGTAGCGAGATAGTTGTTAAAAAAAGGTTACATAACACAAAGGTAATAAAAGAGAAATGCATTCACCAACGTTGGTGGCAACTTCTTGGAAGGGATCTAACAGTAATCTGTAGTAGTCATCACATAACTGCAGTATAAAAACACTAATATCCCAAACATGGCCTAAAGTCTATTTCCAATTGAAAGGAAAGGAACAAAGGAAAGGAAAGGCTAGTCTTAGAGAGAGAGGGGGTGTCTGTCTCCTGATTCCAAACTGGGAGCTGGTTCCACAGAAGCAGGCCCTGAAAGCTGAAGGTTCTCCCTCCCATTTTACTTTTAAATAGGAATCACAATTAAGCTAGCATTCTGGGAGCAAAGTGCAGATGTAGCTATAGACTGTAAATTTGGAAATATTAACATGGGAGTAACTGACTTACATTTGGACCCAGCCTTAAGTGACCATCTGAGGCACTGCTGTTTTTGAAACTTAAGTGTTAGCTTAATTTTTCAGTTCCAAGTTTCCTACTTGTTCACAACATTTCAAGAGTAGGGCTGTCATCTATAATTTTGGCATTTCTTTTTCACCTCTATTACATTTCTTCCAATCACAGCTTGTGCTGTGCACGACAGAAACTCAGAGTTTGCTGATGCTTTTATGCAGCTCTTTTGCATTTGATTTTTAATGGCAGGTACTGCAAAGGTAAAGCAAGGTTTGCTACATTAGCTCCCAAGTTGTGTGCACGCAGCACATAGAGAGGCTCAGGAATGCTGACCTACATGCACAAAGACAGATGTCAGGTAATAAGTGAACATTCCCTGGCAGTAATTCAGTATTCCAAACTTCAAGAGACAGTACTGAATCATGTTGTTTTTAAATCTGGACTGGATTTCACCTTCCAGCACAGAGCTGAGCTGTGGATGTAATGTTGAAAACACCCTCTTCTTCAGGAGGAGAGTGCTCCCAGTATGAAGAGTTGGCTGCTTGGGAGAGGCTTTTTGCAGAGTTAGTCAATTTTGAGAAACTGGAGATTTCCCATTTGAGGTGAAGGGAAAGGTTAGAGCAATGCCAACATGTGTTTAACAAGCACATTCTCTAATTTGGTATGGGCTCAAAGCAGCAGTGGTAGCCTTAAGTGGATCTCTGGTTATAGTGTGCAGCCACTAATAAGGATGTTCATTAGTATGCCTAACTAATCAATGATTCACAATTTGAGTCTATACTTGAGTAGGTGCAATTTCAGTAATTATTACCACACTATTCAGTTTTTCTGTCATGAGATGTTTCACTTACCAGTGCTGCTATCTCCGCTATTTACCATGTAAAATACAAAGAGCCTTTAACAGGAAGCCATAGCTTTCCACCCAACTGACTGTGTACCTTTACATCTCAAAAGAAATCCACACTGCCTTTGGCAAGACAGTGGGTTGAGTTTATTCCACTTTCAGCTGCCAGGAAAATATTTTTCCTCACAAGTAGCTTGCACGTTGGATGACAGTATGAGTTCGCAGCAGCAAAGGCTGCTGAGCAAGTTAGTGTTGAGACTTCCACCAAAATAGACAATATGACAAATTACTGAAAGGAAATCTTTACTCCTGCAGAAAGACAAACGTTTTTTGGGGTGTTTTTTTTTTGTTTTCTTTCTTTTCTCCAACTGTGATTGATTGTATCAAGCTCCATTTTTGTCCAGTCAGTATTTGGAGATCGTCCCCTGTCAACAAACTGATTTACTGTCTGGGCTGATAATGTCTGGCTGCAAAGTGGAAAACATAAATTTTGTTGAGAGAAAGTTTATTGTGGCTATGATACTGCTTTTCAGAATCATGGGGGGATATTCTTATTTTGGCCTACACTTTCCAGGGATCAGATATTTCAGTTTTAAACTCTTAAACTCTCCTTCACTCTCTGCTAAAGTGTGGTCAGTGCTTGTGTCTATGTGTGTGTGTGTGTGTGAAACCTAAGACACACCCTTCCTAATCATGCTTCCCCATCCATGATGTCTCACTTGGCTCATACTACAACTGTAACTCCCCTTCACCTACTTATCCCATTTGAGACAGAACTCAGACTAATTACTCAACTCAGTAAATGATAATTGCTTTTTCACCTACTGATGTAGAAAGCTGATGTAGCTGGTTGTATATTACAGATATATGGACATCCACAGATGGAAACCAGTGACCCAAAGTATTAGTTCAACATTTAAAAGATCTAATCCTTTTCAAAGTTGGTAGGAACTACAGTCTTAAACTACACTCCAAAGCTTCCCTCCCGCCTGCTTCGACTAAATGGCCATCTGTTTATATAACACAGTTTGTTTACTTGACCATTTTGCCTTTCCATATATCTACAAGATTAGTTTTTGAGTTTACTGGAAGGGCAAAGGGCAAAGAAGTACTATGAGCTTGGTAATTAAAAAAAACAAAAACAAATTTGTGTGCATTAAAGAAGCAGGAAGACAGAAAAACAAGTTCAGTTTTCCCCCCATTAGGCTGGCCTTCAGCTAATTGCTATCCAGCAGTTATTGGTTCCCTTAGTTATTGGTGGAAGCAAATGTTCTCGCTTTCACTGCAAATTCACTATACAGCCTCTGGGGAGTATTCAGCAAGGATTGGACCACATTTCTAGGAGATTTTCATACTTAAAATGGGTTATATATATCATTGGTTAGCTTTATGAAATCAAGTGGAAACATTCTTTTACCTGCATAATTTAAACCTTAACCTTCCCCATCAGAAGACCATAAAAAGAAAGCAGCAATTGTGAGAACACAGGAATTCAGTTCTCTTCAGTCATATTTATATAGCACCACTTCACAGCACAAGTATTCTCAGGTCACTTTGCATTGTAGCTTAAAGACTGTACAATGTTGCAGAAAGAAACCCAGCAATTTACTACGAGTAAACACGTGGTGACAATAAAGCTATCCATATCTAAACCAAACTCAGTAACATTTCAAATATCTAAAGTATCTCCTCCGTGGTAAAGTACCATGAAGAGTTGCTCTGAAGAGAAGCTTAGGAATGTGTTTTTGGCTGTAAGAGGACAGGATGCTCTGGGGTCACACATGGTCAGCTTCCCTTTTTCTGTATCTTCACATTCCCAGGAGGACCATCCAATGGCCTGGTCGGACACAATATGGTACATCAGACTGCGTAACTGGCCACAAAAAAACAGGTTGTTCTCGGATCACAGTAATCCTTCCTTGTCATCTGCATTTTTGGTTTGGCTGATTATTTGTTGATTTCAATGCATCCAGCTGCTGCTGTCAATAGCTCAGAGTCCTGATTTGTTTCTCTCATTTTCTTTTCTTCTCATGAGAAGTTAAAGGACAAAATATATTTACTTCTTCTTTTTAATAAAGATTATTGTTGTTTTTGAGCTTGGTCTCCCTCCCCTTTGATAACACGTTAATAATGTGTTCAAATGGGAATACATGCCTGGTGATGATAGAGAATTATTCAGTAATGTAATGTAATGGGTCGAAATGATATGTGTTTTATGGGTGTGTTGGTTGCATACATGTAGAAAATGCTGCAAAAGTTTTAAGCCACTAAGTGAAGATGCGTCCAAAACAAATACAGCAAACAAACAACCTCTAAAGAGCTTTATAGATATGGGGAAGCCAATATTGTTGCCTTCAGATCAAGCCCAGCTAATTACAGAATATTTTCCCATCATCAAGAGGTTCTTTGGCAAATGTGAGATGAGCCTTTGTGTTCTTTTTGGTCAGCAGTAGTTTTCTCCTTAGAATTCTTGCATGGATGCCATTTTTGCCCAGTCTATGTCTTGTTGTTGATTCATGTACTCTGACCTTAACTGAGACAAGTGAGGCCTACAGTTCTTTAGATGCTGTCCTGGGTTCTTTTGTGACCTCCTGGTTGAGTTGTTGATGCGCTCTTGGAGAAATTGTGGTAGGCCGGCTACCCCCGGGGAGGTTCATCACTGTTCCAAGTTTTCTCCATTTGTGGATAATGACTCTCACTGTGTTTCACTGGAGTCCCAAATCCTTAAAAATGGCTTTGTAACCCTTTCCAGCTAGATAGATGTCGATGACTTTGCTTCTTTGTTTCTTTAGATCGTGGCATGATGTGTTGCTTTTTGAAGTCTTTTAGCCTGCTACACTTTGTCAGACAGGTTCTATTTAAGTGATTTATTGATGCAGCAGGTCTGACAGTCATTGGGCCTGGGCGTGGCTAGTGAATATGGTTAATCACAGTTAATGATTCATTGAATTTGTATTTACTCCACTTTTTTCAACATTAAAGTTGTCCTGAATCATGTAAGTGTGACAAATTTGCAAACAAATAAGAAATCAGGAAGGGAGCAAATACTTTTTTACAGCAAGTTTTGAGGCTCTGTTTTGCCATCACTGTGTGAAAGATTCAACACATAACTGCACAAGGAGCTTGTGTAACTTGGCAAAGCAGTGACGTGTGTTTCAGCTCCTCTGTGTAGCTGTTCTCTGCTTCATGCTACTGCAGACAGTCAGTCAAACTAAACTTCATGGGACACATTATTTCCTCTGGTTATTTTAAGCCTTCGTAACCAATGCAATGACGACATTTGCTCTGGCCCCTCAACACTGGGATCTGTGTGAGCCACAGTGCATACAGAAAACACACATAAACACTTTCTCACACACACACACAAACACACAGCCAAAATCCCCACCCTGGATCCCCTTTTCCTCCCTCCCCTCTTTGTCTCTTTCGTCAGCCTAGTGTGAAGCAACATGCTCTTGCTTGGCGCTACTGTCTAGCTATATTTAACTAGGCCATGCTATTCCAGAATGCCAGATCCCAGGGCTGGTGCCATCCCCACCCCCCTCAATTCTGTATGAACCAAGCTTGTAATGAGGCCACCTGGCTTCAAATTACTCAGGTCCCTCTGTGGTGTTGATGAAGATGTTCAACAGGATGAGAGCTGGCGCTGGTCTGCATGCTGTGAAAAGTGGCTGTCCTAACCGCAGCCCCCTGCTGCCGTGTTTTTGGAATGATAGAGCAGGAGACCAGCTATTTGGATAAAAAGGGGGGTTTCATCGCTGAAAATCATGCATGTGGAAAAAAACACATCTGTGTTACATTTTTGGAGAATTTCCCACGTCAGATCTAAGGAGTTTACAGGAAAAACGCTAAACTTTGTCAGTCACCAAATGCACCAAGTAGAACTATGCTGTTTGTCCCTGGAGGTTCTCGTATTGCAGCACCTCGCAGCTAAACCTGCCGTCTTGGAACAAAGGCTAATAACAACTAGGAGTGGACGACTAATTAGAAGCACAAAAAACTATTAGTCTGGAGTCTGATGTCTCATGATTAACCACTGCAGCCTTGTGCTTGTGAGTCATACACCCTCTGGGCTGGAGGGAGTCCCCACAGTTGAAGTGGATTTCTCTATATTTAAAACAGTGAGTCATATTCATCTGCAAACTACCACTGATGCACTTAAAAATAGCAAGCTAATTTCTCTAAGGAACAGTGTGAACAAAACAATTAAACATGTGCAATTCGACGTGTAACATATTGCTCTCTTTTTTCATTTGCTGTACAGCATTTGATGTATTTTGCTTGGCTGACTGTATACAAAACTTTCTTTTCAGGAAGTTGGAGGGTTGCCGGGAGATTAATAATGGCTCCTGATAACAACCCAGTCTGTACATCTGTTTCAACCAAAAAGCAACAACCAACCCTGAGAATACTTCAAAACTTGGCTAATTGACATTCTTCCACCGCAGATGTTTTGTCTATATTCGGTACGTGAAATCAGTGGGACAGTCTGATTAAAGCCTCCAGCTTTGCCTCGCTCCTCACTGACGAAGCCAGCTCCAGATGTTGGAGTGGAAACCTCAGGCTTTTCCCAACATGTCCTCATATGAATCAGCTTAACACTGGAAACATTTTTCCCATGATTCATGCTGCTTTTCCAGCGCCTGTGCTTGCCTTTTGTTACCCTACTGGCAACGTTTGTCTGATTCCAGGACATGTGAGTAACATGCAGTGGAGTGTTCAACAAAGAAGGCACTGTTCCCCAGTAAAACATAGACATAATTTAAGTCATATGATCATTAAAAAGAAAACAACATCTGATGAGATGATCAAAAAGATAAACAAAGAAGAAGGATTTTGAAAACTGATTTAGAGGGGAAACTGAACGAGTGAGTCCACTAAAGGTCTTTGGAATGAGAAGAAATTTAGTTAATCCTTTTTTCCCTCCCCCTTTCCATTTATTTTCAATTGACAAAGGAAACAATGGCAGCCAGAACAGGATGCATTCTTCTTTATTCAAATGATAACATAGACTATGCTCAAAAAAAAAAATGAGAGAAAAAACCCCAAAACAAAACAAGAAAACCCCATAGAGGCGGCTCATATCGAGACATCTGGTCATGCATAATTCCTGCTTATTGAAAACTTGGCCATTCTGTGATGATGAGAATTTTCTCTGGAGTTTTCATTTTGGGCACTAAACTCCCTGACAGCTCTTATCAAAAATAAACACAGTTCATTTGGTGCAGTCAGTTAAGAATACAAGTCCGTCATTCTCAGGGTCATAACACACTTTGAATGTAAATGTCCCACACAGATTTTGTCCCCATTGTGGTCCTACAGGTATCATAATGTGCATAAAATTATAATTTTTGTAAAGGCTTTTGTTTTATTAAAGTTTTCTTACATTTCTATGTATTATTTCATTACTTTTTATTATGTGTGTTAATCCTCAGAGATTACGGATTTAAAAGGTATTCATTGTTGGGTACGTCTTACTTCACTGAACAGCATTTGGTGGTGATGAAATGTTCTGCTAACATTAAGGTCAATTATACTATAACAGTTATTTCATATGAACATAAATGATGGAGTTCTCATCAACCAGAGCAGTACTTCACAGTACAAGGTTGCCTGGTCCTATGCCAAAAATGTATCTTAGGGTGTGTCTAACACTTCCTTGTGTCTAACGCTTCCTTAACAACAGTCATAAAAAATAAGAAGTTTCAGTTCCTTTGACAGACGGAACCTTAAGCTTTGTTTTTTACATTCATAGCACCAAAACTGGTTTACACACAACAAGCATCTTCGGTGACAAGAAGAAAAACAAGTACTTCAGCCGATGGTATGGACTCTAAAGAGCCCTGGTCTTAATATTTTGGAATTAGTCTGAGGAGGCAGAAGGCACTCTGACAGCTTAAATCCACAAGGGCCTCAAACAATCTACCTGCCACCACCTTAAAAAGCTGTGTGTAACTATTTTTAGGAGTTTGGCCACAGTGCAATTTGTTGTTGAAAGAGCCTCCTTGGACATTTTCATATAAATATTTGCACTGAAAATCTCATCCATGAAAATTTACACTGTCTACATGTGTCGAATCTGCAGGTATTTCTCAGTTTCACTGTCTCAAGGTGTTTCAAATGGTGACCTTATTGTATGCATGGCTGCATTCCCAGACAAACACACAACCTCTAGTAATTTAAGCAAATGACAAAGCATGGAAACAGGATGTAAATGCAACACATTATGTTGCAATGAGTATAATTAAATATTCCATCAATAACCATGGACACATTAGAACAGTGGTTCGCAAACTGTGGTACGCGTACCACTGGTGGTACGTGGGCTCCCTCTAGTGGTACGTGGGAAGTCTCCAAATTTTTTTAAGATTAAATAATATAACATGTTGTGATTGAGGGATTTCTGAAAAATTTAAACGTACAGCTCTGCTATCACTTCAGACATAAACGATGACAGAAAACTAAACAGCAGTGATGTTTGTAGGGTTAGTGAAGTTGCGCTAGCTGGTATATAATGATGTGCTAGGTGATTGCTAGCGACACAGCTCTGTTAGCATAATATAAACACAGTGAAGCCGGAGGATGAACGTGAGGGTTCCCGATGGTTAGGGACAAATGTAATTGCATGGCAGGATGCTGTAAACGGACCAAACTTCAGTCAGGAGAACAACTGAGATACTAACTATATTAATAACTAACTGAGGTTAGTAATTAATATACTGCTGCATTGCCTGGGCTGTAGTTACATTGTAAGGTTTTAAAAACCGAGCTTTAAAATGAACAGTGGTAATAAAAACCGAGAGAGGCCGACAGTGATCACTGACTGTTTTTAGGGGCTTGTTCAGATTAAATAGAACAAGATACAAAGCATTAAAACATGTTAAAAACACAACAACCTTAATAAACGCAGAGTAGTTTGGACCTGGAAGCAGGGTTCATCACGTGATCACTTAAAGACTGGATTCTTGCTGCTACATCCACCTTTTTTGTAGCGTTCTTGTCACATATTAATTAGGTTACGTGTTGCTATGACGACAGCCACGCACGTTAGGTAGTACCCAATGGCTGTCATTGGTAGTACCAGATTGTAGCGGAAAACCAGTCGATCTGAGTCGAGTCATGGTGATCCGTGACGAGTCAATCCGAGTTGGTACTAATGGAAAAGGGGCTTATTAGACTCTGTTGGCTGTGCATACTTCTCAGAAGTATAGGCAAATTTTGATAGTTAACAGTTTTAAGTTATGCCTGCTAACCCATATTTGGGTCATCTTTCTCTGTACAAATAAATAAGCTTGTTTTAGCGTTGTGCAATCTACTGAATTCTAAGAATGCCAAGTAAAACTAAATAATGAAAGAAGAGCACAAGAAGGGAGAACAAAGGTACAAACAAGGGCAGAGACACTGGAGATAAAAGAGCCATTAGTCAGTTAAATATTTTCTTTACTGAAGCACACTCGCTTTCATTCCATAAAGGGGAATCCTGTCTGAATGATGTAAAATACATCTCCCTCCTATCTAATCCGTGCTTTCGTTTTTTGGGTTTTTCTTTTTTAACACTGCTTCAGTCTGATTTAGCTTTATTGGATTTGTTTTCCCCCTTAAAGTCATCTTCATCTGTTACACCACATTTCTCTCCTGTTCATGTCTCGGTCTTTTAAATTGTTTGTTATGCAGCTTTCACATTTAATACCCCAGATTGATTAGATTTTGTTGAAATCTGAGAGAGTAATGCATCTCCTTGTGTGTTCCATCATCAATTGGTTTGTTTTCTGTCAGTCCCGATTCATTTCCCCTTCCTTCATAATCTATATTCTATGTTAATACTGATCCACCTCGAGAGATTTCATAGTTTGGTGTCGCTGTTAACCACACAGGCTTGACCACATTAGGGAGACGCCTGAAAGCATCCCTGTCTTTTAGAGTCAGAAGCCAAAGGGGCTGTAAACCAGCCCTGTATTTGGTTAGCTCTTTTCTTTGCAGGAGTTTATAGGGTTGCATTGCTTTTGTCTAGATTTACTACTGCTGTACTGTAAGTGAATGGGCTGGGGTGTGGGTGGAGGGGTAATTTGGCTGCTGAGAGGCCACTTGACAAGAACAAGCCCTGCTGCTTCCTCAATAGGGTCCAAGTCAGAAAAAAAAATGAGAATGAGTGAACAAGAGGATAAGAAAATGAGATTAGGATGAATGAGAGATTGAAAGAGGACATGAATGACAGAGACAGAGAGACACAGAAACACACTGATGCACATATGCACAGTGCAGTGACCCGTTTCTCCATAAACTTCCAGCCTCACATAAATAGTCTATCTGTGCAGTGGCCTGCAAACTGAACACTACGGTGGAAGTCACTTTATTACACTGCTTGCACTACCACATGCCCACAAAAAACTACCTAAAAAATGTATATACACAGGTGTAGTGAAGGAGTACACACAGAAACCCACACTGAGAAAATAAAGTCCCTGCAGAAGGGAAATAATATGTTCCTTTGGTGACAGTGGCCTAACAAAACAGTGGCATAGCTTGTTAACATCAAACAACTCCAAGCTCACTGCATAGACACACACACACACACACACACACACAAATCTATACTGGTGTTATAGTATGACACACACTCTGAAGTCCTCCAAGCTGAGGACTTCTC
>VVHJ01014353.1:3440-18147 GCA_015107715.1 Tylochromis polylepis | reverse complement strand
CTCACTGTTTGTGTGTTTTATATAATTTTACATCCGAAAATCTCCACACACACAGACACACACACACACACACACACACACACACACACACACACACACAAATCTATACTGGTGTTATAGTATGACACACACTCTGAAGTCCTCCAAGCTGAGGACTTCTCATTCAGCAGAAAGTCACAGAAGGTCATTCGTGACTCTGGGTTGTTTCTATGTGACACAAATTCTCTCTCTCTCTCATTATATGTCAAAGTTTCCATCTAACCAGTTTCATGTTATTTCTGGTGAATGCATGAGAGCGAACTGTGTGAGCTTCTGCCTGCCTAATGATGAGTGTGCACTGTATGTGTGGGACTGCAGGCTTGATTCGTATGTGCGTCATGAATATGCATTTCATTTAAATTATGTACCTTTTCATGTCTGCGTGTTCTCTTGTACTAAGTCTGTGAGGACCCATTTTGGGACTTTAACACCGAGGACATTTTGGCTGGTTCTTACTGCATCAAATAGCTGTTTGAAGATTAAAAGAAAATCACATATTTATACAGCCTATTTTTTCCAGTCACCATCAAATCAGGATTCTTCTGTAATCCTATCACATTACACCACAAGTTAATTAGTGAGGTCACCTAAGACATTAGTACTGCAAAAAGAAGAAGAAAATACCAGCTGTCAATTAATCACACAGGTGTTAAAGTAACCCCCAGGTTAACAAAACTTGCTTTCAAGTGGAAATGAAAGCAAACTGTGAAATAAACACCCACGCTGTTCACATCCATCACAGTTAACAGACCTTCTCTGGTCCAGCTTGGTTAAGAAGGATTTTCAGGCATGTTCTCTTCTATTTTATACTCCAAATGAAATGTGTTAGTTATTGATGGCTTGTCCAGGGGTAGGTAATTAATTTTCCCCAAAGGGTCACACGAGAAACTGGGACTGTTGCGGAGGTCCATCTCAACAAGCGGAACTAAAGTCTGCTTAATATTAATTTCATCTCTTTATAAGCTTATTGGCTCTGTCCTTCATAACAGTACCAGTTTCTCATGTGAAAGAAAATGGACTGACCACCCCTGAATCATTATAGAACCTTTTTTATATTCCCAGGAAACAATGTTCCTCCATCTCACCAGTCACTTTGGCATAATTTGATACAATACGTAATGTGATAAGTACAGACAAAAAAAACCAAGGCACATTTCAACAATAAGGCTTTAGGATTAACTTTGTGTTCAAAACTAGATTTTTCTAGTATTGATTAAGGTTGGAGTGAGAGCTTACTGTGTATAGTAAGAGCCCTCACAAGTGCAGTACACTCCAGTAGGTGCACCTCCTTGTGTTGTGTTTGTACGTTACATATGAATATGTCTGTATGTTTTAATGTAGCATCCGGCTTGATCCATTTCCCAGAAGGGCAGTGCCCACTATCAGCGCCAGCTGGCTCCGTCTTTGGCAGGCTTAAAGTAATTATATAGAAAGGTCATGTGCCCGCATGCTGGAGAAACTTGAGGAAAAGAATATCACCCACTGACCTAGAAATGGAGCCTAAATGTTGGTTAGCCTCACTTGTGCCATTTGGCATACCATAACTGAATCAAACATAGTTAGAAGGGCACAAAGTGATTACCACAAGATGGCCATGGATGATAGGCGTGACATTAAGAGGCTGTTGGAAAACAGCAAGCTCACTGTGGTTTTTACTTCTGAGTTTAGCCCTGTCTGCTATTGCAATAACACTCGGCTGCTCTTCAGACAAATTACATCATCATCATACCCACGATAACAGTAAAGAACAGTCTTCACTTAACGATGGCTTTTGTTCAACAGTTACCAAAGCCTGTGTTCATTCATATGCAGAAATATTGCACAAACATCATAATTAGTTCCCTGGTTCCCATAAAACAAACCAGCACAACTTAAGATTCATGGAACACATCAAAACAGTTGGAATACATGTTGAACTTAACATTATCAGACTCTCTGGGTGGGGCTAGCAGCTGTATACAAAACACTGTTATTTGCAGTGATGTCAGATAAATATTCAAGACAGAGCCAAAAGTAGCTGGGACGTCTACACCACAGTATTGCAGATTGATCCAATCAAATTATTCTAAATTTAGGGAACTAGAACTATGTCAGCACAAATTAGCTGGTCTGCTCTATGCACAGGATAGAACCAAAGTATTCAGAGATCTCGCGCACACACACAAAATTCCAGCCCCACCATGAAATGCCGTTTCATAGCTGAGGGTGTGGTGGTTAAAGCGTCCACTGGCCAATCAACACTAAGCTTTGATAAGAGCCAGGAGCAGCGGCTAAAGTGTGTGTCTCCACGCAAACACACGCAGCAGCAGCAGCAGCAGGGATCCTACTGTTATGCACTCTGTGGTACAGTAGGTTGGCACGTTGAGGGGAAATGGGGGTTGTGAAAATCTATTGGAGAGATGCTGCTGGCAAACTGATGGTGTGTGTGAGTGTGTGTGTCGGAGGGGGAGGTGGAGGTCAGACAAAAAGTGGTGGAACTGAGGAGGAAGCAAAGGAAAAGTAGAGAAGAAAAGAAGTTGGGCAGAAAGAGCGAGAGATGTAGGAGAAAAAACAAAGGTGGGATAAAGATAAAAAGCTTGGAGGGGAAGGAAAATTAAAGAGCAGAAGGGGAGAAAGAGCTAGCTGAGAATAGAGAAAGCACAGAAGGTGTTGCCTGTACAAATCTTGCCAAAATTTACTTAAAGTGGTGTTAGCGAGGGAACAGAAAACTAGACTGTTAAACTCAAATTTAGCTTGTGCAAAGCTGGCTGAGGAAACTTGCTGCTTCCAGCAGTGAGGCCATTCATCTACAAACACAGTGCATATATAAAGATGCAATCATGCACACATGCACATTCTGACGAAGTTAAAACATGCAAAGTTTGCACAAACCTATGCAGAAAAAAAACCAAACTGCAGCTCAAGCGATTGGAAGCTCCCTTTGGAGTTTACAGCATTTGATTCTCCCACATTTCACAGCAGTTGAGGCAACAGTTTGGAATTTGAATCTTTAAAAAAAAGTGTTTGTGCTTTTTTGCATATGTGTCTATGCAGACCCTGTAGGGCAGGTGTGAACCGAACCCGAGAGAGAAAAGCCGTTCTTATGTTTCAATTCACTTTACCCAACCTCGTTAAGCCTGTTAAGCCACCCCCAAAAACCCTCCACTTAAATTAGATGCAAATGAGGCCTCAAGTGGCTTTCCAAGTAGAACATTACGGAATTGACTGGCCCGAGGTAATCTTTGAGGCTGGCAGTATGTGAGTGTGTGTGTTAAGTGAACAGTTGGGGCCACCACAGTTTTTCTCTCGTTAACCTTTCCAAATGTTTATAATAGTGAGGAAGACTAGGCTTTTAAAGAGATTGATTCTGTGGTTATGACAGGTGGACTGTGGCTCTTGTTTACTCGTTTTCACATGTAGCAGGAAGAAACTAGATTCAAATCTTTGCACTGTGTGTAATAAAAAAGGGTAAGTGGGGGCATATTGTGAAAGCTACAGGACCGTTACAGTGCTTTTCATGCTTTACAGTGCATCTTGACTGATTTTCTTCACTCCAGGCACCCACGGTTCCTCAGGAAATTTACCACTGTGAAATGTTTCAGTGTTATATACTGTGGCAGTATATCATGAAATCCTCTTAATTCCATGTGTCACGTACTTCTGCTTTACTCTACGGTGCATTTCTACATTTGGTTTCACAAACCTTCGAACAATCTTTCTAAATGACTTTGATTCGATACATGTGTCTTTAGAGGGTGCGGCAATGTAGAAGTTGAAAAACATTTTCCTGGAAAGGTAAGGTGAAAGCCTCACCTTAATTAAATGCTACATGGTTTGCGGCCTTGACGCATGCTCTAGTTTTGTGAGGCAACAGATGCAGATTGGTGCATCAGGAAATTATATTTTCTAATATTTTAGCGAGAGACACAAGAAAACTTTTAAATCAGAAAAAAGATGGAGGACTTCGATGACATTTTTGCACGCTGCTATATTTAAAGCAATGTTGTAAATTTAAGAACCATAATTAAAATTAGTTCTACCAAGTTAACATGACACAGTTAAATACTAGGACTGTAGCCACAGAAAGAAAATCTTGGCGAACTGAAATCCTACGTACTCTTCAATCAATTTATTGATGATAGAGGAAAGAAATAAAGACTGGAGACTACAGTATCTAAAATGGGATATTGACAGTGCCCTTATTGGCCATAGTAAGTGTGACAGTAGCAAAGTTAATATAGTTATAAAGCTATATTCTACAGTAGGATGAGATAGGAGTTGATTTAAATGTATATGGTCCATTTCATTTTAAAATTATTAGTTAAACTTTCTTTTAAGCATGAACAATTCATAAAATTAGTCATGTGTTTGCTATTGTAACAAAGTTGCCAGTGGTTCTATTTTTAAACCCAAATCCTAAGGACTTTTATGCTTAAACCATAATGAAAATTTTCTTAGCTGCATTAACCGCCTATTGTTTGGTAGGGTCAAAAAACCCTTTAATTGTTATTCAGAAAGGCGACGACCGCTGATGTCTTGTTAGCATATATAATATGACTGCTAGGGATCACAAAGGGTGGTGGAGTTTGTGTAGCGCTTCTCCTTTTCACTATGACTTTTAGCCTTAAGCACCTTAAATGTTAAGTAGAGTTGACATGATGGTTGATATTAGCCATTTACCGATATACTGATATTAGAAAGTTAGAAAAGTAACATAGACACTGGAGAAACACCCTTCAGCCATGTTTTGTCCTTAGAAACATGCTGCTGACATGTGCCCTAACGCCACAAACACAGCAACCAAAGCAAGATTATTTGTAAAATTTATTGTCATATTAGCTTACCAAGGATCTTAATATTTACATATAGCAGATGGTATCAGTATCAGTCTTAAAAATTGCATATTGGTCGGGCTCGACACCTGATGCAAACTTTGAGATACATCTTTAAAAGGTCGCTGTGTGTGACCATTTGAACAGTACTAGTGGAGTATTCTTTTAAATGCACATGAACTAATGCATTGTTTCACTTACCACAATTATTTGTACAAGAGTCAAACCAGTTATTTCAGCACTACAACACTGTATTGCTTTTTAACAACAAGAACATTATTCAGCCAAAGTTCATTACATTTAAATGCATGTATTTGTGACTTTTCACTTCACTTCAAGTTTATTGCCAGTTTTTGCCGCCATGAAAAAGTCTGTTATACGATAATCTCAAGCCACAATGATGAGTGTGTTAGTATACCATAGAAGAAGCCCTAGAAAGTCTTGAAATATGGACAAAAACTCAACAAAAAAACAACCAAAACTTGTAGTTATTGTCTTAAAGAATCTTTGCCAATGGAAATCGACACCTTAGGCCTTTGCAATCTCTAAATGTGTCAGTGGTGACGTGTGGAAGTATTCAATTATAGTTGAGAAACTTTCTGAAATTTACAACTTTTACTTAGAAGTTAACAACTTTTTTGTTACAAGAATCTGTTGTCCACATGAACTTTATTGCAACTGTCAAACTCAAATCCCTGCTTAGGGCAATAATGCTCATCTCTCTTAAAACAAAGTGTCTGTTGTAACCTTTAGGACTAGGATCTCATCCATTTTAATGTTTCCCAACTCAGACTCCCTAAAATATATCTGCAGAGGGAGAATGAGATGAAGGTAGAAAAAGAGGGAGGCAAAGAGCAACTCTTGGCCAAAGTCACATCTGAAACACTGACCTGGATAAATCAGAGAAACATAAACACAGAGTTTCTGGACTGAAAAGGGAGGGAGGGGGGGCGCTGCTACCCCAAATATTCCACCCTGGGGACCCCAGGGAGACGCAGAAGACCCCGTTATCCCACCTCCCCATCACAACCTGCTCTAATTATTTATTTTTCTTGGGTCTAAATGTCTTCGGGGGATTACTGTGCAAAAGCCAACAGGTCCTAGGAGGTCACAACAGACCTATGGAATAGTAGAGGTATGGGGGTTCATTGTTAACACTCATACATACACAGGAGGAAAGCAATCACACCAGCCAGTGCAAACACGCAGGCACACAAACATATGAAACAACTCAGCCAAGTAAAAAATCCGCACACACATGCTAATCACATGTTCATATCCACCAGTACCCCCCACATCCACACACACACACACATATTCACAAACATGACCCCCCACTTTCCTCAGCAGCCTACTGATTGTGTTTGTTGTCTCAGGTTAGGTCTGTTGTTGATCCCCTGCAGGGCTTTTGGCTGCTCCGTTGTCATGCATAATCACTTCCATACCTTAAGAGCAAAGGTGTGTGTTTGTGAGTGCATGTGTGTGGCTGCGCTGATGTATACGTGTCAAGATCAGTCTGGAGGTGGCAGCAGCGCCTGTCAGAGTTCTGTCCCTGCCTAAGGAATGAATATGATTTTAAACTGTCACCCAGGCTAAAAATGAAGAAAGAAAGAATCAGTAGTTCTTTAAGTGAAAAACACTGAGGATCTAGTCCAGTTTTACTCAAACTCTAAAAAAAAAACTTTGCAAAGTCTTACCCAGGCGTGTGAAAGAACACAATTTAAAGTGATTTAAGGCGATTTTCTCACATTTGTTTTTGACCTGTTTAAAAACGCAAAAGCTTTCTCTAAAAGATACTTCCATGACTGTTTTCTTAACCACCTCTGTTCATTGGGGTCGCAGGTGATTTCAGGGCACTTTTGTGTATGCAATATATTAAGCTAGAATAAAACTGACAGCAGTATTTTAACCTAAAGGTATTGTAACTCTTCACAGAAAGACGTACCCTTTGAGTAATATGCTGATAGGACTTTTAATAGTAATAGTTCACTTACCAGTTTTAAAAGCCACATAAAGCCAGTCATCCTCTTTAAAAAAAAAACACAACTTTATCCACTTTTATATTAAAGTTCTGTCCCAACTTTATACAGCCTGAGTATTAGTCATGGCAACAAAGAAGGATAAAAAGTACCAGAAATAGAGAGGTTTACATACAGGACAGGGGTTAATAAGATAAAATAAAAACATTAATGCATTAAACTAAATGGGATGTTGATGCACACGGATGCTATCACAGCAGCCTGCTGTATGAAATAAGTACCGTTACGTGCAAGTGATGAAAGCTTAACAATGCATGACTAAGTTTTATGTTTTTAAAGATGTTTTTAAAAATTTTGTTCAGACATTCTTTGATATGTCCAAATATCAAGTGAGCGGGAATATTTTGTTCGTTTTAAACAATCTCGTTGTGAGAAAAATCTGCTAAAACGTGCAGTGATCCTACAGAGCATGTTAAGTTTAAAATGCACTATCCACAATTTTGCATGGGAGTAATGCAAAGGTAGAAAAGGTTAATAATAAGGTCAGAGTGCCCTCTATGATGAACTTTGGTTAAATAGGTGCAATTACAGTTAAGTTGAAATAAAGCAACCGCTCTTACAGGCGCTCGGCATTCCTCGGTATTCCTTTGGGCACAGTCTTCAAACCCAGACCCTGGCAGTCCACATGAGATCCGGAGCAGCTACACTTGTGTGGGCACCCATTCACCGATGTAGCGCACACCAGCAGAGCGAAAGCTAGAGCCCAAACCCGGCAGAGCGCGGCGCGCTTCTCCGGCGTGGTCGGAGGCATGATAGCAATCCACCGAAATTACTTCCAAGAGACGTTAATTGAAAATCCGCGGGGGGTGAAGGAGACACCGTGGAAGTGTGGATCCTGTGAAAGTTGAAGGGGGGGGGCGTTTTTCTGTGGCAGAATTTTTGTAAAAAAGAAAGAAAAATGCAAGCCGAAATCAAATTAAGTTCGCTGTTGCACGAATTCAGAAAACCTTCTCTCCAGAGACTCGATAACTACGAGTCCACTTAAAACATCCCTTTGCCAGTGAGGAAAAAGAAGACAATAAGAACGTAGATGTGACACACTAGACAAAAAATTTAAATATCTATTCGTGCGTCACTCAGCTCAATGCGTAAAAGTTTCCCCAAATGCTCTCCATTCCCAAACTCTCCGAAAACTTATGAGCCTAGTTTCTAAACCTTCCAAGGTGAGAATGTTCAGCTGGGGTGTAACCTCCTTCCAAGGAACATCCCTCCGCTGCCAGGGAATAAATAGTGAGAGTAGTAAAGGAGTTATAATCACACACACACACACCAAAAAAAAAAATGTTGAAAGCGCAGTGGCGCAACACAGACTGGTTCGCCTGGCGATTGTGAGAGTGAGAGAGGCAGACAGATTTGTATTTAGGTTTCCCCCAAATCCTCGCTCACTCTCCCTCCCTCTCCTCCTCTGTTGATGTCAGGAGAGTCGGAGAGCTCTACAAACTTTCATTCGTCCTTTATCTTCCCCAAGTCTGTAAACCAAACTTGAGTAAAACTCTGTTCACGGAAGCAGCGTACTCATTTTAGCTGATTTCTCAGCTACTCTTCCTTTATTTTTATAACCCATTTATCAACTTAATGAACTTGTTATCATGTTTTGGTTTTGAGGCGCGTCTTTTTTCAGCCATATTTCTCATGCATCATCCCCCGGGAGTCTGTGTTGTGGGTCAACTTCATTGATAGATGCGTTAACAAGTAGCATATGACAAAAATACTGGATGGCAGATCAGAATAGTTGATCAATTTTAATTAAGCTGAACTTATCTGTTATGGTGTTGGAAAACCCACACAGTGTACAAATGTACAAGGCTTTCTGTGACAGGTAATACACATCAGCTTAATATTAAAAAGTATGGATTTAAGGTGAGGGAAACTTTTTATATTTTTGGTGGCCACAGGCAAAAGTTAAAGCTGTTGCTAACAGTGCAACTACTCTTCATCACTACACAGCCTCACACACAGCAGGACTGAGGCTAAAAGAGTTTTCAGAGCAGATAAAGTATGAAGACTTGCAGAGTGTTGCAGTACTGCTGCTGCCCTCTGTTGGTAGAAGGAAATAAAAGGTGGGGAATCATCAGTTGCAGTTAGAAAATAATTTCACTTCTAATTGAATCAGTGTTATCTAAATTAATCCAGTGCATTTTGAGAAATTTCCTCCAAATCCCAAAGAAAAAAAAAAAATTGCCAGGCTTTTGCTCAACAGTGTCTCAGTCTGTAATTAACAGTTTGGAGTTCATAAATATTGTAATACTTAGGACTCAAACTGAGCAATTCAATATCTCATTCTAAGTCTCAGTCTAATTAAAACATCCGTTTTCCTGCCAGTGGGAGCAAAAAGGAGACTTGTGACTAATTTAATATTTGATTAATTCTCTGTAAACAAATTTACTGTGAAGGTTTTGAAAAATTCCCTAAGCTTTTAGAAATCCATCCCATATCTAATTTAAATTTTAATGGTTTGCATTTTGGTGTTTGTTCAGTTCCAGAAACAGACTGATTCACGGTTAGTCATCCGATTTTTTAGTCCCTTGCAGCAACTCGCATTAATAGATTTGCAGAGTTGGAATACACGTCATCATCAGTTTTTCTGCTCAAGACTGGGGATATTGGACCTTCTACCACTGTTGTATGAGCACTTCATTATGCAATATTAATACCTGTATCTGGGGTGTAGGTGCAGGATTCTGGTGTCAAGAAAAGCTGCTGCTTTGAAAATGAGCTTTGTGTCACTACAGCAGAGGAGCTTTGCAGCGACTAATTCAAGCACCTCCTGGGGCTCCCCCAGGTGCCCTTTGGCATACAGGGAAACCAAATCCCAACAGTCTCCCGGGAACTACACAGAGGTTTCCTCCTTGCTGGCTGTACCCAAAAAGACACAGTAGTGAGCATCCTGTTAAAGAAAGAAAGCCTAGCCTCTCCACAGAGAAACCTCAACAGAATCAGTAGCCTGTCCTAGCAAAATACCCACTTTCATATTTTGGGATACAAGTAAGACAATGACTTATGATCCTTAAAAAATAAAGCATATTCTTAATCTAGAAAACGTAGAAAAGTTTAGAGGTTGATAGAGGCTGAGCCTACAGAACAGAAAAATGGGAAATAAAACTATTCATTTTTGTTCTGATTGGTCATTAGTTTAGTAAAGTCATCAATACTGGTGAAAGATGTTGGTGCTGCAGAGCTAACAGACCTAAGGCATGGTAAATTAACATGAAACTAACATCAAATCTATAACAATTGGCTCTGGATTTCAGCAACACACCACTGTGCTTTCAGCTTAGATGGGGGTGAGATGGTAATGGCATTTTATAGTTACATTTAAAACTGCTAACATTCCTTAACATGCTAACACCTGTGACAGCAATTACTAAATTCTCAATCTAACAAGGCTAAGGCTTTAGAAATGAAATTGAAATAAAAGAAAACAGCATAACCGGCCTTGATATATAAAATCTACCCAGACCCAGTCTTTCAATTAAAAAAAAAAAAATATATATTTATTTATTTATTTTTTTTTTTTTTTTTTTTTTTTTTTTTTTTTTTTTTTTTTCAGATCTCAGAATATCTGGAATTATGTTAGTTTCACCTATAATCCAGCAGAAAAGATTATGAAAGAAAAGCCTCTCTGTGACTTGATTTTGCCCATAGTTGGTTTGGTAGTCTGTTGTTTCTCCATCAGACTTCTAATCAGTAGCTCCAGCGATCAATGAGAACAGAGCTGTTTTTTTTGCCATTTCTTTCTAATGTGATCAAAAACACAGTCTGGAGAAAAGTCAACACAATTGTTTAGACCAGTGCTACAAAACTGCTATCGAGAGTTCTGATGCTCTGCATAAAAGCAGAATGGACTTAAAAGCAGAATGCACAGGAGGCAAAACTGAATCTAACAAAAAGCGAGCCTTTATTGTGGCCGACAAAACACATGAAAATAAATAACATAAACAGAATGAGAACTAACATAACCTAAACTGGTTAAAACATGAAACCTGAAAATCCGGATGACATGAACCATGGAGACGTGAGGAGGTAAACAGATGACTCGACAGTGAACAAAGGGAGACGGAGATGAGTAATGAGGGAAGTGGAAACACAGCTGACACATATGAACATGATGCCACAGGGGAAGCAAAACTAAACACACTGGAACACGGGACTATCAAAATAAAACAGGAAACATAGTGAGACATACACTGTGACAACACGAGCAAGGGAGCTAGAAGGGACACTTGAGAGAGGGAGCGCACATAACTCCAACACACAGAGAGGAACACGGGACAAAGACACAAGGGAAACCCAATAGACAAGAAACTAAACTGATCGTAAACAAACTCACTGATGTAATAAGAATGACCTCAGAACTAACCAGTAAACTTAAATTACAAAAATTACTTTTTGACAATAAATGCACCTACCAATAAAATATATAAGGCTTTGGTGTACAGAATACTTTGGGATGCATTGTTTTGGTCTTTCCATGATGAACTTAGCCTGACTTACCCTTTTAAAATTTTTTACACTACTTATTGTATATGTGTGGCACAATCATATACATGTAGTACACTACCACATATTGAAAGTTATTGTATGTAAGATTAATAACTATTTATTTAAATATAATGGAATGAATGGGATTAAAGTGATCACTTTGATGAGAGAGTGAATGCATGGAAGAGAGAATGTAGTTATCATTCACAATTATGGGAACTTATAGTCATCATTTACCATCAACTCTTTCCACTCTTTATCGTACTATTCAGAATTTTTACCTTCTTTCCATATGTTACTCATATCCTACGCTGTGCTTATCTTTCTCTTATGTCTCTCAACCTCTTTTTGCCATCATGAAACACCTTCACTTGTTTCCCCAACTTCTTTCTCTTTTCTCCCGTCTCTTTCTCTCCATTCTTCCTCCAGGAGCCTCAGACTACTGTTATCCATAATCCAGTAGATGGGATCAAGGTACATCCTCCTCCCCTTTGTCCACATCTTTATTTCTTATACTGTTGTCCATTTGTCATTGTCGTCCCCACATTGTTTCTCTAGCCATGTAGGCTAAACTGTATTTTGCAGGGTTTTTTAAGTTTCTTTGTGTGCATCTCTTTGTATATTTATGCATGTGGCAGACAGAGAGAGTGTGAGGTGCTGGAGATTTGAGTCCTGTGAGGTGTTTCAGTGTCTTGTGCTCCCCCACTGCGTTTAGATCAGTGGAGCTCAATGGTTCTGCCACTGGCTTAACAAGCTTCATATATCAGCTAGAGTGCTACCAGAGTAACCACCAATTCACCACTGTTCAAACTATATGTAACAATGGCTAAGAATTGTCTGTTTGTGTCCGTTTATGCTAAGACAGCTCAGTCCATTGTGCAAAGTAGTGATGCAAAGTCAAATGCTCAGCTTTGTATATTTGGTAAATCATGGTGTGGAGGTTTCGTAGATTTTAATGAAGAAATTTGAGTGTGTTGTGAATGTGTGTGCATGCATTTTTGAGTGTGTGTGCAAAAACATTTGTTTTTATTTATTTTATTTATATTAATTTTTTTTGTAATCAAATTTCTGTACTTTGCAGGAATCATCTGATAGCAACAACACAACTATCGAGGATGAAGATGTGAAAGGTAGGCCACATATATGCATGGAATGACTTTATTAGTAATCTCATAGCAATACAAGATAGCCCCCCCCTTTTACTCTCAGACTGCCACTTTGTGTAGCACATCACAAAATCTATGTAGTCACTGTACCAAATATTCATGTTATGTGGAAGATTTGAACATCTAAAGTTATAGAATTGCCTTACATATATCATTTGGACTGAAGAAGTGTAGTCGGATTACCATAGAGGATGAATTAGCCATGCTAAAGGCTAACAAGGAGTTAGAGTCCCAGGAACCCATGAAATAATAATATCTCAATAAGTGATTTTGATACATTAAAAGGCAATGTATCAATCACATAACTCATGACCCTGATATTTGTGTTTATTTACATTTGTCATTTTTATATTTGTTTTGTTGTATAGTTGTAGCCTCTCATATGTATATTGTGTGTTTGCAAAGACAAGTGATATAGTATATTGTTTCAATATTCTATCCCACCATTAATTGTAACTACCTTAGCTATGTATGGAATCGCTGACTTTAATTGAATTCATGTGGCTTCACATGACTCTAAGCTACAATTCACCTGAAACTGCAAAATTAAATGAGGATAAATTTCATTTTGTTTTGTTTTTTAAGATGTTGTAGATACTTTAGTACCTACAATCAAGTGAAGATGAATGCAGTCCTCTGAAAAATTAAGTACACATGTAAGGAAGAGGACTCCCTTACTAGTATTATTTGTATTAAAACTTGTACAGCACTTTAGGAGCACCTTTCACTTTATTAAAAGCATTTTAACTAGCACTTTATTTAGCATCGCACTTTAAGCATAGATTTGCACATCAATAATATTTGCACACGAGGTTTAATTATTTATTGAATATTTATTGAGTATTTGAATAATTAGCAGGTAGCCTTTTGTTCCGGGTCCTGCACAGCTACTCCTCATCAAGAAATGTGGTGGTTGTCTGTGAGGAGGAAAGAATTGTTACTGAGAACAAATAAGGTCTACTATTAAGGAAAACTTGGGCAAATGTGTGTGCAAAGTGTAGAGGTAATGGTGGTGCAAAGAAGTGGCTGTTGAGATGTGATTACTCACCTGTCTTTCCTGTGTCCTCTCCAGGGTGTTTGGGCAAATGTTTCCCCAGGGGTCCAGACACCATTTAAAGGTTCCAGGAGAGGCCATGGGTTAAGGGAGTGTGGGAAATCTCTGTGCATGGGGTTTTTGGTGTTTTTATGATTGTTAACGTGTAAGGGTAAAGTGTAAATTATTTAATCATATGAAAATGGAAAAATGTATGTATATATTTATTTAATAAAATGGTGTATTGTAGAATGTTGGTGGAAGATTGGAATTTGGAAAACTCACCTGACAGTAAAATAATGGTTTAGTCCTTAACAGCTGAGAGTATTTAAGGCTGCCAGTTGTCATTATACAAGAGTGATTGTTTGTGCTGTGAGAAGGCTTAATATACCAGTAATTGTCATAGCCTTAGAGCTATATGGGCAAATAAATGCCTCTTGCTTCCACCATACCTTGTCTTGGTCTTCCTCACTGTAAATCCAGCCGCAAAAGGCCGTCCTGTTACAACACCCTTACTCCTTCCATAGGAGTTTAAGAAAGTAAGTAGCACCTAGGGGCTGGTAATCAAATGTACTGAATTCATTCATAATCAACAAGTGTAACTACCTCTATAAATTCAAAATGCAAGAATTCTATTCTTGCATTTTGCTAGTTTAGAGCATTCAGGTGTGTTAACACAATCCCAAAAATCTTCCTAGGAGCAGACATCAGGAACCCTCCAGGCACAGTGAAGAAAATGTTTGCAAAATTGAAAGAGAGAAGCCTGAACGGTTAAAAGAAAGCAAGAAAAAGTCTGAAGAAACTGAAACAACTGTCTAAAGAGGAAGACAGAAAAGGCACAGCTTTTCAAAGCATTTCCATAGAGTGATGATGGGTTGTTTTTTTTTTAAATTCACCTGGAAGAAAAGCACATGATCTGTCCGCCCCAAATGACACACAGAAGTCTCTATCTAGATAGACAACCCTGAATTTAATGAGCAGAAGAGGATGGAAGGATGGAAGGATGGATACAAATGACAACAAAATTATAAGCCCCCTTATGAAAATTGATGTTTTTCCTCACAATTTTATAAAGCTTAAACGTTTATACCAGGGCAGGGGAGTTTAAAAATAGCAGTTTTAAACTTACTAGTCCAT
>VVHJ01014349.1:2743-15209 GCA_015107715.1 Tylochromis polylepis | reverse complement strand
CCTGTGAAAAAAAAAAAAAAAAAAAAAAAAAAAAAAAAAAGAGTCTGGTGAGATGAGACCAAAATTAAACTCTCTGGATGCCATAAACCTCCACCATGTTTGCATATCACCTCAAAACACTATACCAACAGTGAAGTCTGGAGGTGGGAACATCATGGTGAGGGGCTTTTTTCCCCAGCATACGGCACTGGCACACTTTTTGTAACTGAAGGAAGGATGAATGGAAAAACGTAGCGAGACATTCTTGTAAAAATTTGCTGTGACCTATGAAGATGAAATGAGGGTTTGACATTTCAGCAAGACAATGATCTCAAACACAAAACCAAGGAAGCCCTCAGTGGGTTTCAGAGAAAGAAAATAAAGCAGCTAGAATGACCCAGCCAATCACCTGACCTGAATCCAACTGAAAGTCTATGGAAAGAACTAAAGCTCGGTATTCATAGATGGGACCCATGAAACTTTCAGGACTTGAAGACCATTTGTGTGGAAGAAAGGGCCAAAATCATACCTGAGTGATGCATCCAACTAGTTCCTCCATACAGACAGCTTCTTGAAGCGGTAATCACAAACACAGGCTCTTGTACAAAGTATTGAATAAGTTTCAATAAGCGTGTTCAATACTTTTTCCCTGTCATTTCTCATTATTACACATAACTTAATTTATGGATATCTACGGTTTGATTTCTTTGCATCTGTTGATTGGCTAGGTTTCATGAGAATAGCACTTTCAGAAATATATTTACGCAGAAAATTGGTGAGGTGTTCAGTACTTATTTTACCTGCTGTATATAGTGCCGAATCACAACAACGGTCACCTCAAGTTGGTTTATATTGTCAGGAAAAGACCCTACAATAATAACTGAGAAAACCTCAACAATCAGACGATCCCTTATAAGCAAGCACTTGGTAACAGTGGGAAAGAAAAACTCCCTTGTAATAGGAAGAAACTGCCAGCAGATAATACTTATTTAACCTGCTGAAAATTGAATTGAACTGAACCGAATTGAACAAAAACTAAAAGTGAAGACAAGGGTCCACATGGCACACGAGTCTCACAACAAGTGCAGGAAACAGGAATGCCATTTACTCACCAGTGATTAGGTAAATGTTTGCTGGCACCAACTTGTGAGTTCACTTAAACACTGTTGTTTTTCCCCATTACATGCAGTATTTCACATTTTGTTCCTAATTAAACAACAGAAAAGCTTAGTCATTTCATTTGAAGTTGCTGATTAACGCAGTGACTAAAGGGTTTCTTGACTTTTGGGGAAATGACACAAACTGAACTGGGTATTTTAATAAAAATGTCTACTTTTATAGAAACTGAACAACTTTGTGACAATGGGTTCAGTTTGACTGTCTGTTTCCAGCCATCAGTGACAAATGACCATATCGCTTTCATCATTCTTAATCTGTTCCACTCAGCGTAGCCTTTAATGTTTCAAAACGAGAGAAAAAGTCTTTTCATAATTAGGGGGACTGGACTGCAGTCTCACAGGAATCAGTTGGATAACGCTAATGAATGTGATGCTGACCCAAGCACAGCCCATTTAAATGGATGAAAAGAGCGAGAGAGAGAAAGGGGGGGGGGGAGCAGGTTTTCCAATTACCCACATACGTATGCCCATAATGAGAGTGAGAGTGAAGGCAGACAAAGAAGGGAAGAAATGAGTGTGCTACAGTGGGCATACAGCAACAGAAGTACTCAACTTTTACTTAAACTCTATTTTTGGCACACACACACTTCAGACAAGCAAACCAGACTGCCCAAGCCTAACTCCGAACTGTGACTGTGGTGCCCCCACCATCTGGCCAGGGCTGAAAAAAAACCAACTATCTGATGATATCACAAGGGAGTGGCACGCAGCCTGAGTCACTTCATCAGAATCACCTATCATTTTTCCAAAACTAACGATTGTGCAGGAAGTGAAAGTTAATCCATTTTAACAAGTATCCGTTTTTTCAGCATGGATGTTTTGTCTTTTCTGGAATATAATCCCCAACACACTGTAATTGTGATAAATGTGCTGGAGGGGAAACCCATCTCATATTGCCCACCTGCTTACTGGCAGCACGGGGTTTATCCACCTTTTAGGCCTGACAAGCACGAGCCGAGGCACACAGGGAGAAAGGTTATCAGAGGATAGAGTGGCAGAGGATAATCCTGACAACAATAGATTTTAAACCTGCTGTGGAAGTCCATGTGCTATTATCAGAAATACAAAGTACGGTGCTTCCCCGCTGCTTCGTTTTTCAGTCAGCTACAAACACTGTCAACAAAAGCTAGTTACAGAGGTGTGTGACTACAAAATTTCTACTGGCACGTCTTCTAATAAGATTAAAGTAGAGCCCTGCTAGGCTTTACACAAAATTGCTTTCACCTAAATGCTAATGACAGTATGCGTACATGCTTACAGTGACGATGCTAAAATGCCAATGTTTAGGAGCATATTATCATTTCTTCCTTTAGCAAATTATCGATTTATTTATTTTCGGCATGTTCTTCCACCACACAGTCACCACTTATGGTAGTTCTTTTATTGTCTTCTTGCTTTTAGTTTCACATTTTTTTGTCTTTATTATAAAAAGTCAGGAGATTCACAGTAAATCACAACTTTTTATTATTTTACCTGCAGTAAATTGAGCAAAGTTGTTTAGGCAGGCAACCTGACCTGCACTGGGTCACACACACCACCATGCCTCACTCTCCTCGCTACATATGGCAAAGCAAAGCTCCAGGTTTGCCAGTCTGATTAGGTGTATTACTTAATTTCTCGTCTGAATGAATTAAATCTACTAAAGATGGTTCAATTCCAAAGCTAAATCTAAAAAGACTTTCTACACTAAATAGCATTTTAAATTTATATAATTATACAATTTGATCTTATCTTGTACGTGGACCAATCAAGCTGATATTGCCATGACTTTTCAATTGCCACTTGCATTGCTAAAAGCTGGAAAATACTACCATTCGACTAATTGCCAGCATTAATACATCCTGGAGTCAAACAGCAGTTAACTGACTAGAACTAATGCATGGGTTCACCTCTGAAGTGCACCAACAATTTATTTTTCTGCTCAATAATTACCGAAAAGTAAAGAAACCCTCACCTCCACCAGCTTGACAATGTTGACATGGTCCAGTTTTTTAAGTATGGCAATCTCTTGGTAGACTCTTTCCAGGGGTCCTAAGATTTTGGGCTGCTCTCCCTGGGCTGCCTTTGGTCCTCTTGGGGGTGGGCGACCTGCAGACCAGAACACGAACCATTAAATAATTCATGCGATCATGATGAGTCATGTTTGGGGTCCTTTTTAAAAAGTACAAAAACAATCAACCAAAATAAATCAGTGCTAAAAAAAAACAAAACATGTTGGTGCATGCTAATTACATGTCAGCCCCCTAATCTCCCTCTGCCCATTATGTTGGTGAATTTTGGCAGCACTGTTTCAGCGTTATGAATGCATCTGTTACTTTTTGTCTTTTGGCTGCATTAAAACCCATTCCTCTTTCAACAATAAATAATTACATACACATAATTCTGCAGGCTGTCACAGTTTATTTCACTCGGGAGATTTTTGGTTTTTTGTCTATGCCACCTAAAAGCCACACATCTACGTTCTGATTGTATGACCTTATTTATACATGCTTGTTAATGCAAATCTTACATCAGCAGCAATTCAGTGCATACATAGGCATACATACAAGATCAAGACAACCCTGCTGAAGCTCAAACTGAGCATCAGAATGGGGAAGGAAGGCGATTTCGGTGACTTTAAACGTGGCATGGTTGTCGGTGCCAGATGGGTTGTTCTGAGTCACAGAAACTGCTACTACTGGGACCTTCCTGGACTACCACCTCTAGGGTTTACAGAGAATGGTAACCAAGGCATGCAGAAGAGCATCTCTGAATGGACAACTTGTTGATCTTTGAAGCACATGGGCTACAGTACCACAAGACAACACTGGGTGTCACTGCTCTCAGCCAAGAACAAGAAACCGATGTTATGATTTGACCAAACTCGCCAAGATTGTGAAAATGTTGTCCGATCTGATCGGACTTCTGCTTTGTTATTCAGACGGTAGGGTCAGAATCTGGCACTGTTGCTGCCCATGTCCATCCCTTCCTGATCACAGTGTACACAGCTGCTGATAGCTGCTTCTAGCAGGTCACAAAGCTCAAATCATCTCAAACTAGTTTCTTGAACTTTCCTATGGGTTGCTTTTGTCATTTCTTACTTCCTTCTTTATTTTCTCTTTGAATCTAGGCTGATCCATTTTCTTCAACTTTCCTGGTCAATAGAATAAAAAAACAAAAAAACAAAACAAAACAAAAACAGAACTCACGAGGAAATCCGCACTGCTTCATTAACTTCTTCTTGGACACCACCTTCATGGCCTGAGAAAGTAAAAAATTTTTTAGACCACGCAGTGTGATAACAAACGCTGAAATAATTAAGTATGCGACAACCAAAAAAGGCAATACATTAGCGAGGGAAGCAGATAAACAGTCAAACATTAACTCATGGACTGTATCCCAGGCATTTTAAATTCTATGATCTTTAACGACTCAACTAAAAACATTATGTGAACGCAACCTTCATGTGTGCCCTAACGTGCACATACATCAAAGCAGGAAATATGAAAGCTTTAGTGGCAGTGCATTTGTTATCCGTCTTATTCTCCTATGTAAGAAGTTGAGGGGGTATCTCAGCAGATCTGAGGCCACTGAATTTTTCATGGAAAAAGAAACAACCGACTTCTCAAGTACAGCTGAGTGTGTCGCAGTGGGGAAAAACTCAGTGATACTGGCCTCTTGTTAAAAGGAACTGGTCATGCAAAGGAAAAGGAAAGTAATAACATTCACTGCATGTTTCTCTACCAGGCACTCACAATATTAATGTGAATTCACTGATTCGCAATTTGTGGTAGGAGGAACATTTTCTACTATTTCTACACCACAAACTGTGACACTGATGAACAGCCTGGTGGTTTCTTTTATAACTCTGGTCGCCATGGCTATGACTCTGCAGAAACAAGGTTTGGCAAAAAAGAAAATCCCCCATTGTACATAGTTACACAGTGTGCTGCCTGTGCGTACGTGCGTGCGCGTGTGTGTGTGTGTGCGTGGACTTGTAGGAGGGTATTAATGTGGGAAATTCAAGCATCTCTCAACCACAGCCAGTTAAAAGTTAAGTAAAGGTTTGCTACAGAGCTCATATCTTTATGGAAGCACTGATATTTACATTAAATCTGACTGTACACTGTCCACAGTTCATTACTGAGATGATGGGTGATGAGGAGTGACGGAGCTCTAGTACATGGCTTCCTTCTCTGTAATAAATTGTGATTGCAAAGATAAGTCTAGACATATCATTGCCATTTAGCTAGTAGGTTTAGTTTACCAAACTTGAAATGGACACGACGACTACAAAACACACAATCAAAATGTAATGCAAGCGTGGCTGAAGATAGACTGTGTACTGAGGAGGCAATGTGACTCATGTGTAGTGCTGATCAAAGGAAGCCAAAAGTGCATCAGCAGCAAATAGATGTAGTAGGAGGTGGATAAGAAGGTTCAGATGACTTAAGTCATCGCGTCGTTCCCATTATTGTACAACTGAGCCTGCTGTGAAGCCTTCATCACTCTAATCTGTAGACTGGGAGGGTTTTTCAGTAAACATGCCTTCTGTGCAACACCTCAACTTTGCTAATAGATGAAATAACCTTAGATCAGGTAACCTTTACTGAAAGGCTGGATTGAGCTCCAGGGCAAAAATAAGCTGCTGGTCCCAATTTCACTTTCTGTGCAGCATGTAGTGTTTCTATGCTGGAATTTGATAAAACAAAAACTTAACTAGCAATATGCATCATGTAATATTCACCGATACCACTGAAAGTTTTATTTTTGCACAGGATATTTTTTGGAATACGGGCATATCATATATTTGGGTCCATTATTTGTTAGACAAAGACACAAATCCTGTAGTTTTCCCTTTGTACACATCACACCAGTGGATTTTATATCAAACAACAAGTACATGACTGAAGTGCAGACTTTCAGCTTTAATTCAATTTAAGGGTTTAATAAAAGTACTGCATTAACCCTTTAGCAATTATAAAGGCTCAAAGTTAATTGGACAATAAACATAATGTTAAATATAGGGCCTGCTTTTATTGTATCCTTTTTAGTCAATGACTGCCTGAAGTCTAGAACCCATGGACATCACCAAAAGCTGCATTTCCCCACCTGACATGCTCTACCAGACTTTAATTGCAGCCACCTTCAGTTGCTGCTTGTTTGTTAGTCGCTCTGCGTTCATTTTCATCTTCAGTAAGTTAGTGTAGCAAGTGGTCTGCACGTTATCGTGAACACTCTGGATTTCCACTCATGAAGGCATCTATAAATTGTAGATGTTGACAGCGATACGGTGTATCTGATATCCCCGTGTGGGTGTTGCTCCTGAATCAACATAATTAATGTTGGACCAGGTTCAATATTGCAAGTGACCAATGACATTGTTGTGATGTCATAGTTCTGCTTCTTCTCCCTTTAATGAAATCAAATATCTGTTAATAATTAGCTCTTCAAATTCACTGCTCCTGCTACTTAATATGAGATGAGTGGGCATGGCAGGAATTTGCTTCACTTTGGCCCCCCGAGGCTGACAAACAGCATCATCACAAGTGGATTCCTGCCAATCAGGTTGTGAGCACAGTAACTATACACAGGCTGCTGCAAAAAATATATATGAAAAGTTCAAATCCTCAGTGCTGATGTCCAATACAATTTGTTTTCTGCATAAATATACATTACATTAGATAATGTGTATTTTATGTATGCGTTTTTAAAAAGTGCATTTACTTCACTTAAAATTGACCACTGCTGCTTCATGAGTGTAAACACTGTTCGTTGTTTTCCTCAACTATAGTCTGTCTTGTTCAGATATTATTTTTCCTCTATATGAACTGCGTGACATTTGTGCATGTTGTACGTGGGCTCAGACTAAAGACGTTCTCCATGAAAAATCCAACCAGTTTAATGTGCTGCCAATTCAGACTGCCAGGAAATATAATCACCCTTCCATGTCACCATTACTCATCGCCTCCTCTTCTGATTCCCATCATTGTTATTTCAGATGCGCCTCTCGTTTGAGCCAGTCTGCATCGGCCCACGGTGTGTCCCAGCAGGAAGCGTTTCCATCAGTGTCAACAATCAGAGTTAAATACGAGAACGCTTTCGCACAGTTTGAAGCAAAAGAACTGCAGACGTGTATAACAAAAAATGAGACTTTTCTCATACGCACGTAGAAATACCGCTGGTACACAGGAAAGACTGAAGAAGAAAAAAAAGGTTTTAATTAATTCAGTCATTTATTTTTTTTATTTTTTTGTTTTCAAGAATCTCACATAATTGTGATAAAAAGGGATGGCTCCATCTGCAACTAGATTCTGTCATTCTCAAACACTGCTGCTGAGAAACTGTTGCTACCATTACATTATCGCTGTGTCTTTCAAATTAAATTTTAACTGAAAGTCAGGTTTACATCTAAATGTTTTAGCCAAATTATCAGAAAACTGGAAAAAGATCATTGTGATATGTCATTCCATCCACTGACATCCCGCGAGCATTTGAAAATTAAAAATCAATTACGTGACTTGATTCTTGATTTTATTAATGTGCATTTATTTATACAGTTGGGAACGATTTTCCAGTTACCATTAACCAACAGCATAAGAACAAGTTCCAGCAAGATGACAGTAAACCATGTCCAAAAAGTGATGGTAGTGTATTATTTTTATTTTATTATTATTATTATTATTATTATTTTTTTTTTAGGAAGGTTACTGTTGCTAATAACTCCAGACAATCACAGATACTGTCTTCATAACATATTATAGCTCAGTCGCACTAGAGCAAACACAGAGTAAAGCAACCTCCTTGTGACCAGGGGGAGGAAAAGACAAAAAAAAAATCTTCTTTTGTATTAAACGTTTTATTTGCATTTACAACTGAGTAAGTGCAGCAACCACTTTAGACTGCAAGGCAATTACAGGTTACATGTTGCCCGATGGGAGGCAACCTGTCTCCAAACATCTGCAGTCAGACTGGAAAAGCTTTGCAAATAACTTCCATCTAATGCATAAACGGAGACAGACTGCCAACATGTTGCAATCAGTCGGAGTCTGTTTCAAATACATAAGGTCGTGCTGGACCCTGAATGTGAGTAGTTAATATGAATTTCAGTTAGCAACATATTTAATTGCCAACTTGAACCCATTCGATTGCAACCCGATTGCAGACTGACTCCATCTAACTGCCATTTTATTGCTGCAGACGGCATCTGACTGTTAGTGATTGCAGACGGCATCTGACTGTTAGTGATTGCAGACCGGGTCCCATCTTCAAAGAATCATTTGATAGACAACAAGTTCAGTGCACACAGTCATAATAATTTTCATCATGCAGTGGTTTCCAATCACACCATCTAAATGTAGTTTTTAGAAGGCTGGATGGCAAACTGCCGCATGTCTGAGCAGCTCTCCACATTGGACATTGTTTAAAACTGCATTTCATTACCGTCTCAAGAGCCACGTTTATTTAAGCACTGCCTTGTTTTAATATTTTACTTGTTGTGTAGAGCTTGTCTGTGTCCTTAGATAAACATCCTGTTCATTGCCATTTAGCATCAGGACAAGCTCCTGTTCCGATAGTGACTTGTGTTTAGCAGTGAGCTGCTGCTGGCTCTAGTTCAAAAGTACATCTTAAATCCATCCAGAGTCGACATGACTCATCCAAATACTTCCATTGTTCTTACTGTACAGGGCAGCTTAGTTATGTTAAGGTAATAAACAGCTTACATTTGGAGGGGCAGGAGTTGCCAAGCTTTTACAGGAACAAATCACCTTGATGGTATGGCCTAAAACGACCTTGTGTTTGTGTGCTGGCTTATATGCAGACTCTCCCTTGTGAATTGGCCTCAGAGCAACTGATACACATAGCAGAGGTGCTTTGAAGATAGATAAAAGGGCCTGAGATACACTTTAAATGGCAGTAGAAGCCACTCTCACTCCCAAGTTTCTTCCACAGCAACTGATGCAATTTAAGGGATGAAATTCACAACTAGGCAACAAAGAGGACAGAAAAAAAACAAAAAAACAATCAATAGCACCAGTCCTCCGTCTAGGCAATAGACTGTGAGAGGTTTGATGAAAGCTTAAAGGACCACTGTGCTTGTGTAGCTTGGGAAATGCACGCCGACGCTAAATCTCAAACATGTTCCCGATGTGCCAATTAACTGCATGGACTTACATAATGTTTGTCATCATCTTCATTGTAGGCAAGTTTTACCACACCATAGGAGCCCTGCAATACAAAAACAGAAAAAACACATCTTTATAGGCAGACCAGCCTGAGCATCAAAAACAATAATAAAAATCTATACCTAGAATTTTTTGTTCAGTTTTGCACCCAAACAAAAGTAGTTCATGAGCAGAACTGCTCAGAGAATCTGTTAAGATTCCTAAAGCATGACTTCGAACAGACGGCAGCACCATACTGACAGAATGTTTTCAAGGCAGCACCATTTCCATTGAAAGACAACATTTTTATTCTTTGGCAGCACAGAATGGGTCCTCCCACACGCACGCTTCCCTAGGATGTGTGTTTACTGCCAGTGTTCTGCACGGAAAAACCAACCAAATGTTCAAAGAGATTCAGTAATGATATATAGACTCTGATGCCCGGACAGCTTAAAGTTGCCACTTGACTTATTTATTTGTTCTCAGAAGTTAACAGTCAGAAGTTTTATGCAGTCGACACAGCAATGCACTATAATATTCACCGCTTCAGGTTAATACGCTGCAGGTGCAATTGATATTTTTGTTATTTTAATATGCACAATTTTACAATTCAGTGCATTTCACAATGCTAGTGTGAGTTAAGCTTTTTGCTTGTAAATGAAAACTTGAATGGATGTGTGCAGCTGAATCTCATGTAAAGCACGCAAAAAGAAAATGATGTTTTGATCCAAAATGAATATAAACCAAATAAATATTAGTCTGATAGTATTCGTTTCGCTCTTCAACATCTAACAATATCTCTGCTGCTAACAGGCGCTTTAAGTGTTGTTCTGTTTTCGTTTGTTTGAGACGGTTAGCCTTGCTGGGTACAATGTGCACTTCACACTACTGGATTTGGCAGTTTTTCAGTTTACCTCTGCTCTGTTCCTAACACAACAAGTTCCTCGAAATCCAAATCACAAAAGTGTTTCTCTTTAATCACGACTTTCTGTGCAACCTGAAAATATCAAAGCTGTTATGTTGCGTTTCCGTGCATTTTCTGTGCAAGTTTGTTGAAGCTCACAGTGCTTAATTCAACCCGTCAAAACACAAATACCTGAAACCATTTTGCCAGTTTGATTTTTATGAACGCATTTTTATTTTGAAATCAGGGTATCAACTTAGTTTGAATTTTGAATTGTTTTACCCAGATACCGCCCATAAAGTCTAATATCACTTTAATTTGACCTTAATTTAATTTTAGCTCTCATTATAGGTCCTTCTAGGTAGTCACCTTAGCAACGTGTCTATAAAGGAGATGTCTGGCCTTAGGAGCAAGGATTTGACTCGCAAACAGATCACAAGGTAGGTCTATGCTAAAGCTCCATCCTCCTCCTCCTTTACGGCTCAAGTCTAATAAATTAGTAAAGGGTTAAGGGCTTTATCCCATAAGCAGCAGGGTCATTTCGTATATACGTTTCTATATTCTAATTGAATTCTTTATGCAAACAGAGTCGTCCCTGTTGGCTATTAGAAAGAAGGGCAATTTTGCAGCACTTTCACACCTGCTTCACTTTTTAGACCTGAATTTTTTTTAAAAGTTTTTCTTCATTTCTAAAAAGCTACAAAAGACAACACAGCCAAAATGTACAAATATGGAGGATAAAGAATTTAATGGCACTACTGGGCTGTTATACACCAGCTAAAATTGAGCTGTGCAGGCCTTTGGTTTGTGATGCAAAGGTGGCATTTAAAAAAAACAACAACAAAAAAAAACATTCAACAACAACCAACCAAATATAAACCTGCACTAGATATTTTGATGGGTAAAATTTAGGAATGTACAGAAAAAAAAAATGGACCCAAGCTCAATGGTGTGCAACAATTTTAGTGTCCATTTTCTCACTTGCTAAAGCCCAACCTTTCCTCGCTTGCTGCTGCTTTTTTAAACCACATGAAACTGAATGGAGGCAAAGGGCACAAATGGTACTCACCTTTCCAATCTCACTCTTCAGCTTATACTGGTTCAGCTGGATGCAGTCCTGAGAAACGAGCAAAAGCAAAACATTAAAAATAAATAAATAAATAATCAATCATTTCAGCATCTAAAAGCAAAAGAGAAAGAAGAATTATTTGGTACAGAACAAAATGTTATTCCTGCTTGTGTGCTTACGTGTGCACTGAAAGTTATTTATTCCTGAACCGTAGGTGACGATGCAGGCTGTAGTCTGTTTACTGTCTGCAAATCCATTAGTGCTACTGCTTAAATGGCTGATTTGCAGTTCCATAGCAACCACTGCTGCAGCAGAGTTAGGTAGGGGCACAGCACAGGAGAGGAGACCACAGCTGTAAAGTCAATAATCAAAAAGTGATCACTGCTGTATATGCGGGGAGGGGGGGGCGGGGGTAGCTGTGGAGAAACTACATTGAAAGCAGTTATTTTATTTCATTACAGCTGGGGGTGGTGATGGCTTATGAGCGAGTCCAGTTGCCCGAGGCTCGATACTGGAATGTGTTTACAGAATGAGAGGTGGTAGAAGAGGACGGATGTAGTAGTGTGCCAGGACTGAAAGTACATCACCAACTCACGGTGTAGGACAGGACACCACCAGGCAAAGTATTTTAGAAAATATGATGTTATATAGTGGGTTGCATAACATTGCTGGTTATGGAGCTTGAACTGGATTTTAGTCTTGGCACGGCCGGAGATGTGAGGGTTGTGCATTGGAGGGTAATGCACTGCCAGTGTGATGGTGTGAAGCACTGTGGACAGGGATTATTATGAAGGGGGACAGAGAGAGAGATAGAAGACTGAGGCTTGGGAAGGTAAGTGCAGCTCAGAAAAGGAGTGCTTTGATTGGCTGAAGAGAGATAAAAAAGATAAAGAAAATAGGGCAGTCAAGGATAAGAGGGAAAATGAGGAGATTCCAAAGAAAAGAGCAGTGGGAGGGATTGCCTGAGAGGACTTGTTTTGGATTCACAGTTTGCTGGCACATGCTCAGTGGACGCAGCGCTGCAGTTAATACTCTGTCAGAGCTGATGGATAAAGAGGGTCATGCAGAAAGCCTTAAATACATCTGCCACACATGCACATATCAAGCTGAAATGCTTCAATGCCCCATGCTAAATCTTTTTTTTTTTTTTTTGGGGGGGGGGGGGGGGGGGGTTTTTTTTTTTTTTCTCTCG
>VVHJ01014347.1:6411-18368 GCA_015107715.1 Tylochromis polylepis | reverse complement strand
TTTGGGTGGTGGGGGGGGGGGGGGGGGACAACTTCCTGCAATGACTCCACAGGATTCTCCTTTGCAGCCAGTTTCAGCTCAGCATCACACAAGCTCTAAAAGAAAAAACAAACAAAACAAAACCTGAACATTTATTCAAGTGCAATGAGGCAAATGACGAGACGCAGGCTGAGGATTGGTTTCCTAGGCGAATATCATGATTCACTTTTATTAAAAGCATCATAGCTACAATTCATCATACATGATGTCTCAAAAAACAAAACAAAAAAATAAAATAAAAACAAAAAACAAAGACACACACCAAAAAAAAGAGGAAAAAACATTTACATGGTATGTCTGTAAACTTCAAGGCTAGATAAGAATTGAGGTAATGCTCTTCAGCTTGCTGGCTAAAAGTAACAAAAAGTCCTTTTTTTCAAGAAAAGTAGCTAAGTAATAAAGGTACCTGATTATTTTAACTCTTTAACACCAGTGCATCAACAGGAACAGCGTGAGACAAAATTGATTGCAGTACTTATTTGTCATCATTTACAGTTTTAGTTTTGTTTTTCTATTCATACGACACTTGTGGTTATTTATAGTGTGTGTGTGTGTGTGTGTGTGTGTGTCTTTGAATGTACTTTCAAATATTTGAACCACTCGCAGCACTTGATTCATATCAGACACTTGAACTGGCCTCAGGGGGTGGGGGAACGGAAACAGAAACAAATCAAGCACCGCTCGTGCTTTTCAAGTATTTCAAACATACTCAGTGAGAAGAGTTGGACTTCATATAGAAAATGCAATTTTCCAACTCTGGTGAGAATGCGTCTCAGTCCTGTGTTGGCCAGGCCTGGTGTCAGTGTGAGACTAAAGCAACAGTCTTTAAAGTGAAGGTCGCTAGGGAGCAGCACTTGGTCTGGAACTACCGGGAGGTGAAGAGAACAAAAACAAAGCATTTAATGTACTGCCCCCCTTTAAAGAATAAACCTGAAGGATTACATCCCATTGTAGACCAACTCTCCAAATCCATTGACAGAAACCTCCCAAACGAGGACGCCTGGTTTCAGCAGCATGAAGCGTACCAATCAGAAAACTTGATTGGTGACAGACCCAGCCCGCTCGCCACCCCTTGAGCCAAAACCAGGCGCCTTGAAACAAGAGGAAGGTTTTAAGATGTTGCAACGGAAAGACCGGAGACTGGTATTCAGTGTGGGACTGGGTTTAACAGTATTGGTTCAGCGTGCACACAAGCACACACACGTACACACAAAGAGAAACAGTCCTCCCAGAAACAGTCACATGACAAGAGAAAGGTGTGTGTGTGTGCGTGTGTAGAGTGGTGGACACCTGAAAGAGTGTGTGCAGCTAATGATCAAGTATGTGTTGGATGTGTGTGTTGTGGTAGTCAGTGTGTGACTGAGTTTTTTTTTTTTCTTCTTTTTTCCTTCTTCTTCCTTTAGGCCAGTCTGGTTTTGTTTTCCTCCTCCTAATCTACCTGGTCTGATATGTGAGAACTTAAAATCTGTTCAGAATAAGAACAGCTCAACTCCATTACCCACAATTCCTTTTGCAGCAGCTTTGTCAGACAGACAGCCGGGTTAGCTGTAATGCTGTTTTCCTTTTCTTTAGAGCTCACGGGGGTGCACTGCAAAGCAAGCTCGGCTCCGTAAACCTCAGACCCTGAATTAGATGCAACACAGCAGTGGTTCAACTCTTCGATAACCCTTTCTGCTCAAGGCTGTGTGAGTGATCAAAAATACGATGCAGGAACTGTCTTAATGTACAGTAATTTAAGTCAAGTAGTTATTTTACCACTCAGGGCACTCTGTGTATTATTCATTTAACGTGATGGCTACACATTAGAGGTGATAAACCTCAAACCAATCAATTTAAACATGATAATAAAGCCTGCATTAAGGTTTTTGACACCAATGCAAAATAATTCAAAGAATTTCACTGAATGAATATTCTGTGAGAAGCACCACCAGACTTATTAAAACAGTTAAGATTAATGGAAATGTGCATTCCATCTCATTTTAATCCAAAACTCTGGAGCAGGTTTGTAGTTTGTGATCCAAACAGTCACTTTGGTGACATTCTGGCTTTAGGCTCAACATTCCTCCAACTTCGCAGTACACCCCTTCAATGCTAGAAAAAGTGTTAGCAGCGGATGCTTCTCGTTTTAATGAGATGCTGCCAACAACAACAAAACAGTCCAGACAAAAAAAAAAGAAAAAAGGAAAAAAGGAGGAGGCAAAGAAAAAAAAAGATTTGAGAGCTGAAAGCAGCAATAATAATAATAATAATAATAATAATAATAACAACATAATGATAATAATAATAATATAGTAGTACACTACTGGAACCCTTGTGAAGTCTTGTTTGAGGGATTGTGAGAGGGAAAAGCGTGGGTGCACCGTTCACAGTGTGCGCACACAGGCCAACCAGACAGAAAGAAACAGTCTTTGAAGAGCAGCCGAGCACTTAGCGAGCGGCTGTGAGGATTTTCCCTGACTACACTATCGATCAGAAAGATTTAACTTAACACACACAAACCTCGTTCTCTCTGACGCATAGGAAATATAACTGGCCAAAAAACAACAACAAAGTGAAATAAAATCATCAACAACAATGCAAAGAGAAAAAAAAAGAATTTATAATAGTTTGGATATTTCTGGTGGAGGCGTGTAAACGTGGTGGGTGGAGGAGGTGGTGTCAGAAGTGAAGAAATGTCCAAGGCCAGTCAGTTTTGTGTTTTAGTTCAGTCACTCTTGTCCTTCTGTGAAGATGCTGCTGCTTCCTCTACCGCCGCCTCTTCCTCTTCCTCCTCGCCCATCCCTCCATCCTCTAAAGCCGAATAATCAGCCTCACTTCTCATCTCCCCCTCTTTCTCCTCAGCCAAGTCACTCTCTCCTCCTCCCTCTTCCTCCTCCTCTCCTGCTGCTTTCAGATCTGCTGTCTTGTCCTCCTTCTCTTGGTCTCTTAGGGCATTTGGAGTCCCAGCACTGCCCCCCAGCGCTCCAGCCATTGCACTCTGCAGTTCAGCAAGGTTGGAGGCAGTGGGGAAGCCCGGTAGGCTGAGCCCTCCAAGGCCTGGAGGTAGGAACATAGACGGGTAGAGGAGACCGGGGGCCATGGTGGAGAGAAGAAAGGGGTTGAACGCCAGGGTATTAGCAGACATGCCAGCCGCAGCCAGCAGGGCAGCGGCATCACCGTTGATGGTTGCCTCTGCTGACGAATCAGCAGCTGGGATCTGAGGCGCCACAGTGTCTTCACTGAGTGACACGTCCGTTTTCTCTGCCCCATCATCTCCCTCTTTCGCCATCTTCTTCCTCTTTGCCTTCTTCACTCCCTCCTCGTTTCCCTCAGCTGCCTCTTCATCCTCCCCCACCTCATTGCTGTTTTCTGCTTCATCTTTCTCCTCTCCCTCTCTCTTCCTCTTTGTTGTTGCCGTTTCACCACCATCTCCTCCCTCGCCTTCCGCTGTTCCATTCGTTTTGCCTGCTGTGGTGGTGACTGTGGCGTTGGGTGCAGCTGGGGCGGTGGCTGTGGCTGTTGCCAAGTTACCGCCAAAGAGCCCGCCGAGGCTGAACATGTTGGGTAGGGCAGTGGCCATGTTGGGAAGGCCTCCCATGCCGGGCAGCATGAGAGGCAGCATGGAGGCAGCGGCGGCGTTGGCAGCGGCCTGTTTGGGGTCTGTGGGAGGAGGGAAGGCCATCAGACCTGCAGCCAACTGGAGAGACTGAAGGCTCTGGAGAGAAGACAGGTCCATCCCTCCAAACAGACTGTTCAACAGCAAAGGGTTGATGCCTCCTGCAGACACACACACACACACACACACACACACACACACACAGTGAGTGAGAATTCAAATGGAGTTGTACAACTCTTCAACACAGTCTGCTTGCATCTTCTAGACTGAGACGCACTCCTGCCTAATCCACATGACGAACGGTTGGTTGGTTTGTACCTGCTGATGAAGCAGCCGTGGCCAGTGAAGCCTGTGCAGCCTGAGCTGCTGCAGCCGCCTGCGCAGCAGCAGCCGCCTTGGCGATCTCAGATTTGGGGCGACGCCCCCGACGGCGGACGCCCTCCTCTCTGACAACAGG
The DNA here is from genome assembly GCA_015107715.1 of Tylochromis polylepis. NCBI lineage: Eukaryota > Metazoa > Chordata > Actinopteri > Cichliformes > Cichlidae > Tylochromis > Tylochromis polylepis. The sequence goes on along the minus strand of VVHJ01014347.1, from coordinate 14,277 downwards.
GCCGGTCAGAAGGCGGTCAAACATCGCTTCAGGGAGGAAACCCTGTGTAGACAAGGATTTTCTTCAAGTAAAAACTTCCATTAACTACATTATCCCTAAGCATAGGTTGTGCCTTTGTTACTCACCGACTGTTTCACGATATCTGTCCAATCAGGAGCAATCGAAAACTCTGGGTTCTCCAGCAACCACCTGGGAAGCTCTTTCATTGGAGGAGCCATGGCTCCACCCATCTAAAGAACAGGAAAATGAAGTGAGTTTGTTTCAGAAAAATTACATTTTCAACACCAAAGAGACGATCTTGGAGAGACTGTCATAGTGCAGCAGTGAGCTCCTGATGCATGTCAGCTTACCTTGCGTCCATTTCTTCTGTTGACCACAGGCACTCTCTCATCCCCCGTCAGTGTGTTGATGTCTATCTTGTTGGGGTTTCGACAACGATGGCGCTTCTGCTTAGGCTTAGAGAACTGAGACAGCAACAAGTCCTCGCTCTTCTGTAGCAGAAAGAAACCCACAAAGGGCACATTTAAGAAACTTATCCACAAGTCACAGCAGGAAAACACCATCAAGTGATTATCTTGCTTGAAACAGGAGGACTTACTGGTGTGAATCCAGGCATATCCATGGTGTAGGTTGGGTGCTGCCTCAGCCATTCGCTGAGCTCTTTGTTGGAAACCGCCGTCTCTTCTTCCTCCAGATTGCCCGAGGCAAGAGATCTGGCACTGGGGCTCTGCTCAGAGACACTGCGGTGTTTGTGGACACGTGCAGCATCCTGAAGCCCCTCCACACCTGAGACCTTTGCCCCGTCAGCATGATCCTGAAAAGATGACGCAGAGGGAAAGATTACTTTGATAATCTGTACAACATCTGTACAAGTGACACAAACGACAACATTTGCCCTCCTACATACCCCTTCTGTTCGTCTGTTGCCCATGAACAGCAGCTCTAAACCCTCCACATTTTTCCTGCGGCCACGCCTCCTCCTAATGACAGGCAGGTCAGCCTCCATTGAACCGTTGGCTCGGTGTCCAGTTGCCGGGCCTTGCTGAAGCAAATCCATCTGCGCCTTGAGGGAGGGGTTTGTCACCAGGGCACTGGAGAAGCTGGTCAGTGAGGGAGAGGCCTTGTGGTGATGGGGCATACCCTGAAGATCAGATCAGACCAGCTGTAATGCATCAACTTTTACACTTTTTTTTTTAAGCATTAATACACAATCAGGACCACTTGAGTTAAAATTGGACTGGCATTCCTTCTGAAGTAATTTTTATGGCTCTGTAGTAGCACACAAAAGCTAACAAGGCCAAATACAGCAGGTGTGTAACATCATACACATTAGAGGAAATGCTGCTGACTTCATCAGCTGATGTAGGCTGGAACTGAGACAAGCTGATGTGCTGGGACTGCTGACTGAACTCAACTCTGTAGCCTGCCAAAACTGAAGCTATTTAGTTTAACAATAGTTAGACTCAGTCGTTAGAAACTAGTAAACAGACTGAATATGTTAGTGAGCACCTTGGTGAGGTCTATAGCCTGGCTCTGGGACTCAGCAGCAGCGTGGCTCTCTCTCAGCTGTGCCACCATTTCCATCAGGTTACGTCTCTTGGCTGCCCTCTCTGCCTCAATCTCAATCTTTTTCCTCCTCCTCCTCCTCTGTCGAGGTACCGTCAGGCTCAGAGTGTCCTCCTGAAATAATAGGTCAGCGCTTAGTCCTCTTTCTGTCCCAAAAGTGCATTTCACATACAAGCTCGGCACAGATTATATTAGCAGTATCATCATTTCCAAAAACATGATGATGGTAAACTGAGAATACTATTAACCAGTAACATCATTTGTTGAACTTGTTTATTGCACATGTGCGCAAAAACTCACATGAACCTGTGGTGATAGTGTTTTATCTTCACTGCCACTGAATGGCGTATGGATGCCGGCCATTGTCAGCTCAGCCAGGCTCCGCCTCTGGAGCGGGCTCTCGGTCGCCACGGCTGCAGCCGCCGTTGTTGCTGAGGAGCCATGCCCTGGCAGGAGGTTGCCAGGGAAGTCAAATACGTGGCGTCTGTTGACAGGCCACTTGCCCTTCAGGACGGCCTCGCAGATGTTATCCATCCTGTTGATCATCACTCGATCCTGAGTGGAAGAGAGAACCGAGCGAGGTGATGGATCATTCTGTCAGTTCCTTTGTCAGCTTCGTTTCCTGCATACTGTAAATCTCTCAAACAGTGACTGCAGAGAACCACAGTTTTGCTTGAGAATCAGACTATATTTTAGTTTTCTAAAGTATATTTCAGCACATTTTGGGGAAAAATAAATCTCTAACAGAAAACATCTCTCTTCAGTAATTCTTCTCAATCACTTGCTGTTTTTTACAATTGCTGCTGAGCTACTGTCAAGTAAACACTTCCTACACAGATGTTTCATATTAAAAGCCTTGCAGTACATCAAAAGGCATAATCCCTCTTCTGGTAAGCAGTTAATGTAGGCCTGGTTCTGATTATTTCTTGGCCTAAAATCTATTAGTACATATCAGAAAGAATTCGTCAAACGTTAAGCTGTAGGTTTTTAAAAGGTCCAGTTTCAGTTGGAAGACAGTTCAGTTTATTATGAGAAGATTATGATGATTAGAAAAAAATAGTCATACATAAATAGAAAAAAAAGGGGGGGGACATATCAAAATCCGGCTCATGATTAAACTGACAAATCTTGACAGTTCAGATTTAATGTGGAATGTTTATAGAAAGGGTTGAGTTTAAGTAGTGTGACTGCATAGGAATAACCACGCCAAGCCCCAAAAAAAAGTAGAGCTACTGTGTTGTGTGTATGATGCGACTCACGCACTGACAGAATTACTGCTTTAGAAATCTAAATTCATGAAATTAAACTAGACTGGGTGTGTGATATCATGGGTATAGATGTGATTTCATGGGAGTAGATATGCCTAATATGCCAAGGGGTGGCCAATCAGAAAAGGGTCTGCTTTAAAAACATGGGGCAGAAAGTTAAACGGGATCGTAAACTGTGAATCAGGAAAAGCTGCTGCAGTCAAATAGTTGAGTAGAATCCAGTGGGTTATAGGTATAATCTGTTCACTTTAACATGTGAGAAATTACTATACTGTAATGTAATTCCAGCCTCCATTATTTGCATACGCTGGCTAGTATTTGAGACTCACCTTAGGCCAGAATGAGAAGCCAAAGGCTCGGTCCTGTAACGCCTGCAATGCAGAAGTTTCTGGCAGGTCGTCGGGGCAGAAGCCGTCTCTGGTTTCATCCCGGGCCGAAGTGCTCAGAGATGCGATGCTCTCCTCATCGAAGTTCTTCTGCTCTGACGCAGCACTCACTGTGTTGAGAGAAGGAAAGTCATGCTACAAGCCTTAATTAAAAAGAGATTCTGAATTGTTATCAAGGGAGCTAAACTCATTTTTCCTCTCGCCCCTGGAACTTAGGCCTATTTCTGGTGTTCCCCTCATGACTCGTCAGGGTTTTAATGAGCCTGTGACCGAGTGTAGGCCCAGCAATAATAGTGGCCGGCAACCAGGGCAAATAAAGTCAGTAACGAAAGGGTTGTAACACACAAAAGTGAAATGAAAGAGATTTGTGCAAGCTACAGTTAGATTTGTTTTAGGTGAAGTTAAAGTTAGGTGAAGAACTAACTAACATTATCCCTGCTCAGATCACCAACTCAGACTTCTGGCACACAAATCAGTGGCCTTCATTCATACCTTCAGCCTGAGAAGACTTCTCTGATTTGTCATCTTCATCTAGCCTCTCCTCCTCTTCCTCCTCTGGGCTTTTCTCTGTGTCAGCAGACTTTGGAGTTTTAGGAGACTCTGGATTCTCCTTCTCTTCTCCATCTTCCTCCTCTGCAGTCTTTTGAGCTGGTTGTGCTTTAGGAGAGGAGTGTTGGAGTTCAGTGAGCGTGTCCTTCTGGTCACTGAGTGTGGCATTAGGATTCCTGCTATGTTTCTCTTCTGTCAAGTCTTTGTCCTGGTCATTTGTCAGCTTCTCTTCTTCACCACTCTGCTCTTCTTTGTGTGCTTCTTGCTCTTCATTTTCTGCCATTGGCTGGACCTCCTCTTCTTTCTTGATCTCCTTTCTTGGTGATGCAGCAGTCTCATCTTTATCTTCTCTGATCTCTCCCTCATGTTCCTTCTGTTCATCGGGAGTTTCAGTTTTAGCACACAGAATGTTGTTGGCATCTCCTTCCTCCATTTCTGCTTTCTCGTCCTCCATCTTTACGTCCTTCTCTTCTACTTCCTCCTCTTTTGTTGCATTGACAGCAATTTTGGCAGCAGCTGTGGCACTTGCCAGTTCTGCAGGGGTTAGGAGCGGAGCAGAGGTACTTTCTGTTCCTCCCATCCCAGCTTTGGTGATCTCTAATGAGGCTCCTATGCTAACGCTGGCTCCTCGCTGGCTGGTAAAGCGTTGGTGGCCCTCCAGGAAGGCCAAGGTAGGGTCATTCAAGATGTGATAATCTGTGCGGCTCACACCATGCTTCGAGGCACCCAGGAGAAGGTCCCGGTCATGGCGGCCACACTCCCACCACTCTGGAAGGTCTGGGGAAGGCTGACAAAGCTTGAGGCGTTCAGAAAGCAGAGGGTGAGGGAGGACCTGCTCTCGGATACGGCGGAGAAGCTCGATGCGGTAGAGGGTACGAGAGGCACGCTCCTCTGTTATGGGGTCAATGATCAGAGTTGGGTCTGGAAGTTCTGATGACAAAAAAGGCAAATAAGAATGAGGAAAATAAACATCAAGTTTAAAGAATCTCAAATAACACACAGCAAATTCCACCTTACCTGTTTCAGTCTTGACTTGCATTCTGCAGACCCGTTTACACATGGCGATGAATGAATAGTAATACTTCTCCAAACTCTCGTCTGTTTTCTTGTCCAGTCGAGCGAAGGCTCTGAACTGCGTCCAATCAAATTTCTGACGCTTGGTATCAAAAACGACTCCAAAGGTTGACACAACGCGATAGAAGTCAGCCTCTTCGCGACGCGTCCATCTGAAAAAGAAAAGTAAAGAAAATGTATTCTTATTTACTGGAGGCTGTTGTTAGGGAGTCACAGTTTCATTAAACATATGCATCTACACAGAAGCATTCAATAAATAATTACTTGCTACTAAATGAAAAGCTACCTCTGTCTTCTTTCCTTGTAGTACATGGCTCCCTCAGACACCAGGGAGCTGGCGTTCAACACTGGAGATGCTTCTGGCATGAACTGTCCACCTTTGGCAAAATAAGCACTTCCTTTAGCCAAATATGGGCTTCCTTCTGCCATGAACATCCCTGCGCCATCTTGGATGTAAGGTGCTGCTCCTCCCGTTTCAGTAACCATACCAACGGAAGGCAGGAACTCCCTGCGTCTTCGTCGCCGGCCATCAGGTCGATTGAGTGCCTCCTGGCGAAGCTGCTCTCTCCGGTTGGAGCGCTGGTAGGCGGTGATGAGGCGGCGCAGACGAGCTGTCAGAGCTGAGGCTGCTGGCCAGTAGAGCCGCTCATTGGAAGCAAGAGCCCTCTGACTGTTTTCATCTGATTTTGCTACTGGAGAGAAGAAATGATCTCAGTGTCTGAACAATTGTTCTATATTGTGCTGCTTCTGGCAAAGTGTACCATAAATAGTCAGTAATGGCATCTTACTGTACTCTATATTTGCACCTATTTCACATCAGCAGTCTTTAGAAAGGTACACAACTAGATTTTTTTTTTTGCAGCCATAAATATTCTGTAACTGCTCACAATGAACATGGCTAAAGTTTCAATGTACGTACAAGTAATCCCTGTGAGCCAAAAGCTCAGGCTTCAGTCTGCTATGCACTCAGTTTTTTTTTCTACTCTTGGATCTGTGATGTCAGCAATGTTTTACCCCTGAGAGGCAGCAAATCAGAAGAAGTTGCATTAAATGAAGGGAAGTTAAAACACCTCGTTTAAGACAGGATGAATGGAGGAGCTGCATTAAAGCTCATACGACACATGAGAATTCAATTCAGTTTTATTTATATAGCACCAAACACCAACACTTGCCTCAAGGCACTTTAGACTGTAAGGTGAAAACCCTACAATAATACAGATTATTACAATAAAATGCAGTTTCATTTGAAAACTTTCAATGAAAGTCATGAATAAGAATAAGGAGTTGGAAATGACCAGAACTGCTTTTAAAAAAAACCCACATGACAAATGTTTTTTGGCTGTTCAGGTCTCCGATCTCGCTTGATATTAATTCATTAGAAAAAAACCATTTTTTTTTAGGTTTTTCAACCTGCTTTTATGTGTGACAAGGTAACAGGAAGAAGACCTTATGATGGAAACCTAAATTAGTCAGTAGGTGCCTTATAACCACCTTTCACCCCCTCCCCTCTTTGTCTATGTGGAGTTTACCTTCATTCTCTCCCTCTACACCCTCATCTTTGTCATCGAGTGGAGAGTTGGTGAAGTCATCCATGTCGTCTTTAAAAGGCATCCGCAGCGGCTTGTACTCTGGATCCTCATCCTCACTGTTGAAAGTTACAGGGAAAACTTAGAAATTCACCTTGTGGAAGACCGATTCATTCCTTTGTTCCTTTAAATCAGATCATTTCCAGGCCATGCAGGTGTTCTAAGTACCACTTGTAGCTTAAGTGTTACAACAGAGTGGGAAATGGGACAAACTTCAAAGGGCATTACAATGTGACTAATCAAACACAGAGATGGGGACTAAAACAGACAACACTACAAGGACAGGAGAGTAAAGAGCTGTTGGTCAGTGAAGCCTGCTTTCTTACCCCTCAGCACCATCTGCCATCATGTCAGAGCCCCTCTGCTCAGCAGCAATGGCTTTGGCATCTGGCATGCCGACTCGCTCCAAGAAACACAGGGCGGGGTCAGCACGCATTGAGTTGTACTTCTCATAGCCTGAAGAGGAAGAGAAAGGCATGAGAAACACAGACACCAGAAATCCATGCCTGCAGGTGTGGGAGGATAGCAACTAGATTAGAATAGTCAAAACTAGAAAAGAAAGGTTTTCCCTTCAAGACACACCCAGCTACGGGCAAACTCCTAAAAGGGTGGGTGAAAGAGAAGTTGTGCTTTCTAGCTCACTACTAAACAGGCAGAATGCCACACACACACACTTCATATTAAATGAAGGAATAGACAAAAACAGCAGCAGAAGGGCAGACCCCAGGAGCCAGCTGCTGACAAGACAGTCTGTGCGTCTATGTTTCTGAGTGCATACACTTGCCCATGTTCTGCCTGTGCGTGTGTGCTTATCCAAGTGAGCCTGCAGGTGCTCATTTGTGTCAGAGGGGGAAACCGGGGGGGAGCAAGGAGGGATGGAAAGGAAAGGAAAAGGAGAGGTGTGTGTGTGTCATGGAGTCTGTGAAAGTGAGCTAGTGAGTGTGAGAAACTGTGCGTGTGTGTTTGTCCGTTAGGAGCGTTCAGGCAGAACAGATTAGAATGTGCAGATCCTACTGAGACACATCAGGAAGGAGAGAGAAAGACGGGTGAGAAAAATGGAAGGAATGAGAGGAAAATATGGAAGAGCGGGGGGGAGCGGGGGAGGGAGGAGTTTGAAGAGGAGGCTTGCAGTAACAACCGCACCACCTCTTCTTTAACCTTTCACTTATCCCTCCTTCCTTCTCTCTTTCCACCACATTTCAATTAGGAGAGATGTCACACATTGTTCCCAACATCTCTGTCTCACACACACACACACACACACCCCACACACACCCCCCTGTGCCCGCAGCCAAACTTAATGATTGGGGTCTTTATAGGCTATCACTCTTCCTGTGCATGTGTGTAACATTGTCTTGTGTGCCACAATCTGTGTCTGCATACAAACCTGTGTGTGTGTGTGTTTTATATCCCCCCCCCCCCCCCCCCCCCCCCCCC
>VVHJ01014342.1:2866-20319 GCA_015107715.1 Tylochromis polylepis | reverse complement strand
CATTTCTCTTTTCTCCCCCCCCCCCCCCCCCAAGTAATTCAATTATCAATAAACCTCACTGTTTTAAATAGCTGCAAGCTGATGGTGTGCCATGGAATAATATTTCTTATCTTCTAATCTGTTGGCTGGCTGCCAGCCAGTGACTCTCTTCCCTTCTTTGAGCCCGAGCAAGAGGGCTTAAGTGCCCGGAACTTTATTCTGCTGTTTTATTGATGTATCCCATTTAGATTAGTCCATTTTCAATCGGGAGAAACCACAGATGCCCTCCCGCCTGAAACACACTGTAATCCTTTTAGTTAATGATATCCTGCAGTTGTGTGGTTACAAATTTCGTGTTTACTGTGAGGTATAATTAGCAGGTAGTTACAACGTGAGACTAGCTCTCTCTCACGCACACAAATACACAACCACCCTGTGTTGTGGAGCAGATTTCAACTGTTTTGCCCTGCCTTTTATTAAATGCTTACAGAGAGAGACAGGATCAATAGGCATAAGCTTACAATAAAGTAACTGAGGCTAGGGGGATGTATGATGCACGTGAAGCATCGTTTATTGGATCCCATATCAACCTGCTTCATGAGTGCTGCACTGCCATGATTACAGAATATCTGCAGCTTTTAGTCGGGTTTGAAGATCGAGAGGTAACGGGGTCACCAACTCTGTTTGACTGTTTGCTTCAGCTGCTTCGAAAACCGAGAAATATTTGATTACCGTTGAATACTTTTTCTTTTTTGGGTGTCAGTAACCGAGTCAGCAACTGAGATAAAGAGATAGGCAAACAGATGAATGGGTAGAGGGATAGACTTGTAATACAGACACAAAGCAAAAGTAGAGGAAAAAAACCCCCACAAAGAGTAAGATGCGGGAGAGGGGGGAAAAGTGGTAGGAGGGTTGGGGTGGGGAGTCTTTTAACTGCAGTCTTGGCATGGCTCCTCTAGGGCCATTTTCAGAGAAAGCATCACAGTGAATCAGAAATTATACCAATACTGTGCCAGGACCATGGAAATCTACTGACAGTAAGCACCCTGTGCTGGGGAAAAGCCCACATCTATTACACTTGGTGCAGTGAGTCATGAAAGTAGAATAGAATATCATAGAATGAGTGCTGATATAATTGAACCGTTAAGCTATTACAATAGAGGTGTAGATGAATTTTATTGACCCTATAATTGAGCACAGGGTCATAGCCATTAAGTCACAGTTCCAGCAGATTCCATTACATGTGCTTGCGGCTTGTTACAGTGCTCTTCAGTGGATTACCCTACAAATGGAGATGAGTTGTCCAATCAAGCAATTGTCCTGAGCAATTGGAGTGTGCCGCTAAGTGCTGTGTTAAGGACCACTGCACTGAAAGGGATTGCTGTCTGCTGTGAGTGCCCACTGGCTGTTTTTAGACAATCTCCCTTTCAGCCTTATGGACTGATGTAATTTTGTTATTAGAAGTTCCCTGTTAATTTACATAATCTTGTAATAAAAGCTAAACATTTACAGTGCTGTGAAAAAACCCCATTTGTTCCTTTTTTTTTTTTGCTTATTTCTCAGACTTAACAGTCTCATATCATCAACAAATTTTAATGTTAGACAAAGATAACCTGAATAGATATAAAATGCAGTTTTTAAATGATGATTTCATGATTAATTGTTTTTTTGTGTTTGTTTGAGCTATTCAGTGGTGAAGTTGCTGGTGTGTTTTGGATTCCTAAGCAAAGCAGTCCCCGACCATCACACTACCACCACCATGTTTGACTGTTGGTCTGATGTTCTTTTGATGAAATGCTGTGTTAATTCTACAGGACTCAGACATCCCAAAAGGTGGACTGAGAGTGATGGGATCGATAGATATGGGCTATTCTAAATGGGATCAATAAAACCTTCCGTGGACTGTCTCGTCTTGGTGATTATCAAGCCTCTGTGTTCTTTGTGGTTTTTATTTTGGAACTCTCTCATGGATGCACTTTTTGCCCAGTCTCTTTCTTATTTTTCATTTTATGAACACTGACCTTAACTGAGGTAAGTGAGACCTGAAGTTCTTTAGATTTTGTCCTGGGTTCTTTTGTGACCTCCTGGATGAGTCTCCAGGTTTTCTCCATTTATGGATAATGGCTCTCACTGTGGTACGCTAAAGCCTTAAAAATGGCTTTTCTGGACTGACAGATGTCAGTAATCAGGCCTGGTTGTAGCTAATAAAATTGAACTCAGGTTTCCAAAAAATGTGTTTAGTCACAGTTAATTCATGATTTTACAAAGGGAATAATTATTTTTTCCACATAGCAGCAGGTAAGGTTGCATAGTCTTTTCCCCTTAACAAATGAAATTATCATTTAAAAACTGCATTTTGTATTTACACCAAATTTATCTTTGTTAAATGTATCTTTTTTGAAAATAAAATAAATAAGATTTATATTTCTGTGGGTTAAGTATACCCAAGTGCACAGAGGCTGCAAGTGCTACAGAAACTTGAGTTTTGTGAGCAGATGGTCAGGTCTGAAGATATCCTGGCTAATTTTCTTGCTGGGGTGGACATTTCTTTTCATGTCTGAGCTGAAACCTGAGTGGCCCAACGGGTTTCCCCATTCAGCTGCAGTTTTAGGTAAGCCAAACAAAGGACAGCTCTGTCTCAGCCTGATGTCACATGCCGGGTAAAATAACAACCACTTAGTGACTTGTGCGTGTAAGAAAATTCACTAGGGTGTGCCTTTCAGATTTACTGCAGCATTCGTATTTACTCTTTGCATGTGTGGGAATTTAGAGGACTTTATATGTGGTTTGTGCTTGTGTGCATGTTTCTGTCACTTGCAGTTTTCCAGTCCTGTATCTGTTTCAAGTTAATGTCATGCCAAATCTGTACTTGCAAGAGCAATCTTGATTCTTTGTTACTGGCACACTGGAGCATTTATAAATTCTGTTTGTGGATATTAAACTAGTTGACAAAGCTTGGGAAAACGGCTTAAAAGGGACAAAAGTAATTTTCCAAAGTGTAAAGACTTGCAACCTGAGTTTCAAAGTCAGTAGTAGTTCCTCCCATTTGTCTAGACCAATGTAATGTAATTCTTTGATAGTTGCTGACCTAGCTGCTAAATATAGTTAATGGATTTTGCAAAATAAATCTTAGTACCTGAGGTATTTTCTGAGTAACCTCTAAAATGGAAGTTCACCTATAAAAGTAACGTGTTACTGTACATAAAGCTAGAGTTATTTTGTTGCTTGTGTTACAAGTTACAAAAAATATTCAGTTATTGCACAAAAGGTAGGCAGAAAAAAAAAACATCAACCATGCCTTTTTCTTTCTTTGCTCTTGTGCTATTCGGTTTGTGTGCAAGAAAATGGTGGAGCACGTAAAATGTTTGAGGAGTGGGGATACAGACGTCAGATTTACTTTTAAAGGATAAGAGCATGATAGTAAAGTGCAAACTGGACCCAGGACAGAAAATAAAACCTAAGCTCTTTGCACAGACATACAATGCTAGCAAAGAATCCAAGGTGGTGTTAGAGCTGAGGGTATGAGGACACCAGACCAGAAGTCAGAGCAGTGTTCATTTCTATGACCAATAATTTTCACCATAAGTTCCAAAACTACCTTTTATTTGGATGAAAACAAAACGGTAACTAAATAAAAACTAATGGACAATGGCAAAAACGACAATGAAACTGACACTAAAAACTAGATGAAAATATTCATTTATTAGTTCTGATTGATCCAATCAGAGCTAATCGCTTTGTGGAGTAAGGTACAACTTTTTTTTGGAAGTGGTACAACTAGCTCCTACGCTCATGGAAACTTGATAAAATGTCAACATTTAGGAGGAAGAGAAGAGTAGCCATACAGAGACATTTACCATCTGATGTCAAGAAAATAAAGCGCTTTTTAAACCGCATGGAGCAACAAAACACTTCAAAACTTTATATATACTTGTTTCTAAAGCTGAGTGACTGTGGTGATCACTTTCAAGTCTCTTTGGGGTGGTTGTCAACTTTCCTTTGTGTTGTCAGTTTTGTGTTCATACATGAACGTTAAAAGAAATATCATCCGTGTGTCCTCACTAGGATTAGGGATATGTGTCAGTGTTCAGATCATGTTACTGACTGACGTGAAAGTAATGTTTAAGAACAGCAATGATGAGTAGTGAACTGTTTATTTTTGATGACTACAGCTATGAACATGTTTTTTTCTCAGATGAACTCAGCATATGTGCAGGGTAAGATATCACAGTATACCAGCTTCTCTCTGTGTGCTCTCTATAACTTCTACATCACTGACTAAAAATACGTTTCCAGTCTTTCTAGAATATTCTGTGGTAAAGCAGAATGCCTCTTGCCAGATTCTTGGTAAAACCACTAAATGAATACAAAAACTGCTCTGCAGAAAACAAAATACCACAGCACTGCGGTTTAGCTTCAGTGTTGTGCCAACAACAATGAATTTCTGTTCGACGTAAATACAAGAAACTGAACTCTGAGGAGAAACAGAAGAAACAAGCAAAGCCACTCACCATTTTGAGAGGCCAAGACCAGCTTGACTCAATGCGATTGTGTTGAAGACAGACTGAGTCAGGCTGTGTAATCCAAATTTAATGTCCATGATGTTTCAGGGATCCGTCATTGTGCAGCCTGTTCCTTATGGCTTGACTTTATTTTGAAATTGCCAGTGATTAAATACTCTGGCTTCTTCTCCTACTGCTCTCTGAAACTCACAGACTGAAGAAACCATACAATACATGCGTTTCTTTTGGACGCTGGTCTTTAAATACAGTGGACATGCTCTGTATCAGCAAGTCAGCCATGCCGTCCTGCTCATGTCCTATCATTGAGCTGAAGACTGGGTTCACAGGAGGAGAGAGCGGTTACAGTCTCACCACAGAGCTGTCATGTGGAGAAGAAAACTGAGCAGGATGGGTACTGTATGAGTGGCTGGGTGGGAACAAACTGGAAGCTGGCTGTGCTCAGCCATGGGCCCAACATTCCCATCCCACACACTGGGCAGGCTTAAAGTGGGCCCTTGTTTTTGGACAGAGAGAAATCCATAAAGGGTGATGGATAATGCCTGATGTGAACTAAGCATTTGGTGAGTTAGCAAGTATATTACAAAGTTTAACTACATTGGACTATTTTGCTATCAATAGTTCAATATTTACTAATGTATATATGTATATAGTTGTATTTTCTTTTTCTTTTTTTACACATATTTTAAATCTGATCACCTTGCAGTAAGATTTGTGGCAGCTTCATTAAAAAAAACCCACCTCATTATCCATGTAGTGATAATGCCATGCTCAAACTCTTGAGCCAACCAGACAGAGATTTATGCCAGAGTAATCTGACTGCAATTGACTTAAACTGTTCCAGCAGAGTAGAGTATAACTTTTTGGAACAATTATGGAGCTAGAGAACAGAAATAGCTTGTTTAACACAACTGGAACTGTATGTTTGTCTACCAAAAATTGTGCCGACTGCTTCAGTCATGACTTCCTGTGCTGCTCTGTTCTGTGAAAATTTTCTTTACGAACTGGGATCACAACAGTCATAAAACTAGAATTCGCCACATGATCTAATAAGTAATTTAAGTGTGTTTTAAATAATTTGGCAGGATTTCACAGCTCATAAATAGCAAATTATCCTCCAGTTTGTCCTCTTTGGGGTAAAGTACGTAAAGCAACTTTGTTTGTTTTGCAATTTGTTTTGCAAAGCATTCTATAAATAATGAATAGTATTACTATTTTTTTCTTTACATGAAGCAGATTTTGGAACGACATACTTTACTCTCCAGACAGAACCCTCTTGTCCACTATCTCAGTCTGAGTCTAAATGCAGGGCATTCCACAGATAACATTAGCATAACATAACAACCTATTTTAAGTGTGGATTCTGTTTTGGTTAAAACTAAAGATCTATTTGTTTGCTAAGCTAACAGAGTTGTCAGCACTGTAAGTGCTTTGCAACCCCATAAATAAAATGACCAGATCCCAAAAATCTAAATGTGAAGCATGTTCTTCTGGGACAGTGTGGGAAACCTTAGCAATGCTGAAGTTTTTCATATCCAACTTAAAAATAAAAATACACCAAACTGTGCACATTACCAGATTTGCATTCAACATGTTAATGGCCAAAGTAATATTATTTGAAAGCAACTTTTCCAACTCTCTTGTGAGAAAGGAAAGTTTATTCTCAGGGTTTCATTTTTATTAGTCTTTATATACGCCTATATTTTATTTATCTCACTGTTATTTCTGCTCTGTCTGATTAGATTTCAGTAGGAATACATTCATAGATCATCTTTTTTCAGCTGTAATTGACAATTAGCTAACTGAAAAAAGTGCACTTCTTGCACTTGCCAGTCAAAATGTGGGGTAAGGGATAAAAATGCTGTTCAGTCACATATAAAGAGGGACACCTGGTCACGCTACCCATAAGTGATCCATAAAGTCTAGCTTTGGTCTTTACCTTGAAAGATTTATTTTTGTGAAAGCTTGAGTGATGATACTGGTATGCTTACACTGAGCTTTGTGTGTGTGTGTTCCATGTCTGTAGAGATTTGTTTATTTTGTTTGGCTTGTTATGATGTGAGGTGTCATTTGAATTGCACAAAGAGAAGAAAAATTGACTTTATCTCTTTTCTAAAGTTAACTGGATGCCAGATTTTAAGATCTATTCATCCTACAAGCAACTTAACAGCTTTTCTGTTTATGAATACTTGATTTACTTATGTGGTTTTACCTTACCAAAATAAACTAGGGTTTCCACTGTTGTTAATATCAAATAGATAAAATTGTAATCTATCCCCTTTAATATCATCCAGCATCATTCACTACACAGCTTCCATTGACACCTGAGAGTTGTTTAGCACAATGAGCATTACAGCCATTCCTTGACAGTGCTAACTGTGAGTAAGAGATCTGAATGACCTTCTCGGCAAGCATTCTGGCCTAAAGCCAAACCTTGTGGCTACCATTCCTCCATTCAGCACTGTTCAAAGTAAAGCTCACAGCCAGAACCAAGAGGAATGTCTCTTCTGGAACATACAGAGAGGGATGGCAAACCAAAGTGGATTCTACATTTTCCACTGTGGAAACATTTTGTCTTTAGAAGTCGTAGTGTTTGGAAACTGCAAAAACAGCAAGAGTAGTCACTTGGAGGCAACTTCCTAGCAATAATGTGGGAGTAATGTGTCATGAGATAAATCTGATATTACCAGAATTTTCTAATCTTTTTCTTCTTGGCCAACAATGAGAAAATATGTAGGTCTCATACTGCTAAGTGCTGCAGATTAGCTACATGTTTACCAATTAGCTCCTGTCTCTGTTCTAACTTTGATTAGCTGCTAGTGTACGGAGCGATCTTAGAGCCTTTTTTTTCTGAAAAAGAATTTTATTGCTGTGCATAAAACATACAAACAAAAAGCATACAGCTCTATGAACTCAAAGAGAGCTTCGGGTTTTTCTGATCTTTTACTTCACTGGAAAAGCAGCTGCACCATCTTTAGGCATTGTTGTCCCTGTACTCTGTCAACATGAAACAGCTTTACTGATTTCAGCATCAGCCAAATCTCACGCAGAGGGAGGCACGTTTGAAAACTTCAGCAGCTACCGCATCTAACTCCACTACCCCCAACAACTGTGTTCTTGGCATGTAACAACACATGCAACCCACAGCATCAGTGTGGGATGGCTGGTAGAGAAATTTGCCTTTAAAGACACAAGACCACATTCTGCAGCACAGCCACTGTTGCTGTGCTAATGATAGAAAAACAGTGTCAACATCCTGACATGTTTCAGGGGACGGTGACAGGGCTTCATGAGCGTCACAAGTTTGAGAGAGACACACCGTGATGTCAGAAATAAATGTGTAGGAGGACAGAGAGGAAGCACCGTTCCCCTTTCCAAATATTTTTATAACAAAAAGTGGCTATTCAGTGTGAAGAGTGAAGAGAGTTGAGAAAGTGGTGGGGATGGTGAAAAATGGCCGTGGGTGATAGGTTGTGGGTACAGGTGCCGCCACAGAGCTGTAAAAACACTTCTGCTACAAACCTGCTCACCAAAGAGAACAGTTTTCTGATTCAATACTTCTTCAATGAGGAAAACTCAAATGATTCACATGTGATGTACTGACACTGTTTTGAACTTATATTGTGACTTGCTTCATTAAATTTCACCACAGTGAACATACAATATTTTGCCATTGTGGTTTCATCTTTTGACAGTGCGACTGCATTTAGCATTAAGGTAATCAAGGTAATCAACTTATCAAATGACTGCAGGAATAAACAAGCCTATGTACTAATACAACATGCTGACAAGAAGTCGATAAGAGTTATCTTTAAGGTGTTCAACAGTTAACTGGGTATATTAAGAAGATGCTTTCTACCTGATATGTAAAGAATCATGGCAGAAAAGATGGAAGAATTAGCGGCAATGAAAAGTTTACATAGCAGACATATAAACTGCAGTTCTACTACTGATAGTTTCACACAATGCAAGTATTAGAAAGTTGACACCGGTTGGAAAGTATTAGAGTGTGTCATTCAAATCTTTGTAGCTTAAAAATCCGTTTTGGAGCAGAAACAATTGGGATATCGTTTAGCGTCTGTCACCAACCTCTACAGACAAGATCAGTTTGGATAGCATGTGCTATTCTCCCTCAACAGGGTACCTTGACAGGAGAACCACAGTTTTGCTCCATTGTACTTCTATCACTCATACTGTACCCATCTGCTGTTAGATGTAGACCCAGAAAAAAAACAACTTACTTTTTCAAGAAACTATCAGTTGAGCAAAAAAACTTAAAGGATATTCAGAAAAGAAGTGGAAAAATCATTTTGTATTATTTGCAGAGAACAGTGTGGCTCTTTCCCACTTAAACCTCAGTTACCATTAAAGCTACTCTTAGTAACTGATATAGTAAAAACATTCCATAAAACGTTCACTGGAAATTAGGTCAATTTTTTTGTCTAGTAAATCATAATTATCCTCAGGATTCTCTGCATACATGAGTATGAGATATGAAAACTTCCTTCCCCAAAGACATACTTCTGACTGGACTAAATGAGAAGATGCCCTTGTAAGGCCAAAAAAGGGAACAGTATGTTTGGGCCTGAGATCATTCTTTCCTTTGGCATAATATTATGGAAGTTAAATTTGCTGCCCTCCTGATGTTTCTAGGCAACTGTGTCACTTATGGAGAATTCAGATGGGGTCAAATTGCACACGCACATTTGCACAGACCTGTAGCCAGAGTTGTGGTCTAAGATCAGCCACCCCATTAGATGTCATGCTAATAAATGTAGACAGATGACAGAGACTGATAGCTCTTACACGTCACAGCAGCAGTAATCACAGCAGCTTCCCAATCCTCAGGCACCAAAGGAGCCATTTGCCTCCCAAAAAGATTACATTCAGCTGGATAAATAACTACACTGCTTCACCACAAGTCTGCTAAAGTGAACACACCATCTTCTTCATTGGATACTTTATGGTGAGCTATAAAAGTACCCATAATTCTCATTTTCAGATGGGAAAAAAGATGACAGCAGCACCATACCTCCCGAGAGATGAAATGGCCTCAAGATCATGCCAAGAGAAATATCCAAATGCATTTTAAGCTTCCCAGTTCCATTGACAGTTAGTCGAAGAAATAACAAGGGGGAATCAGCCAGAGAAAAGGCAACATCAAGAGCTAACAAAAGGCTTTAGAGTAGAGCTCAGCAGCTCTGGGAGCAGCTCCAACAGGCCAGAGACTGGAACTGGATCCCAAGTCAGGTTGGTTCAGTAAAGAGGATCGTGTGGGTACCTGACACCGGAGCAGTGACGGCCAGTAAAACATCAGGAGCTTCTTAATAATGAATGAGCAAAGCCTGCAGAGAGGCACCACACTCACATACACAGCACATGGCTAATAGAGAGTCACACTGAGATAATTGAAGACAGACTTACAGCGTGGTCAGGTAAAAGCAGGGTATATGACTATAATCAGTCAAAGCAACTTGACACATGTTACTAACAAAGTAGTCTGTCATCACTCGGCAACACTCCACTTTACACAGAAAGGACCACAAACGTGTCTATAACATAAGTTTAAGCACGAATGAAACGTACACACCTCTTTACTTCATTTTAGTGCATAACAAAAAAATAAAAATGACAAAAGAGGGAGAAAGGAAAACTGGGAGATCAATCAGTTACAGGCCAGTGTGGTGTTCAAAATAACAAGATTGATGGGTGTTGTCATGTATGACTTAACCTCAACCACGCCCACCTCAGAAACAACTTTTGATTGGCTGAGATGCATTTCTTGTGGCAAAGGAGAGGGGAAAACCAAATCAGAGCTGCAGACTGCTTCAAGAAACAAAAGTGGAAACCTGTTTTTTTCCAGTGAAACATCAGCTGAGTCACCTCAGAGCCAAGAACACTGACAAACACTGAGGTTAAAGGCAGGAGACAGAAGTGAATCCATTTGAAAAGTGTGGTCAGACTGGCTGGGTCCTGAAAACCCAGATTAAGTGGGCACAGAACACCTAACCAGAACTAAAACCCAAAAGCAACATCAAATGGAACCGCATTGTCATTAGATATGTGCCTTTTGTTTTTATAAAACAAAACTTGGCAGCAGTTAACTTGATTAACTTGTGGAGAACTGCATTCCTTAACATCATCAGTGCTATGCTGCTCACTCAGCGAAGCTATAAATCTGATGTACACAGTGCAAGAGAGCAAGCCCACCAACTCAGGACATGCTAGTTTTTACATCCTAGTCATAACTTTCTTATATGTCACTGTCTTGGAAAATTCCTGTAGTAACCAGTACACCTTCTGGGTTTCACCACGTTTTAACAAATCACTTTTATAATTCTTAGTGATTCTATGATTTTATTCAAATATGTTATGAATGTACCTCTTTCCTCTTAAGTGTGTCTTTTTAACTATTGCTATGACTTAACTGTATTCAGCCACATGTCTTTTAAGCAGAAGTTCAAAACTTTAGCACCTGACTTAAAAAAAAATCCTGTTGTACATATGTAACCCTAATCCTTGTAATATCACATAAAATTGCCGTAGCTTCCATTCAGCCCAGTATCCTTAAGAATTACATCCAACTTGGGTGCTGCAGTTCTACAGAATGTACTACCTCCTACATACACGGTCTGTAGGTCAGAGTAGTGGTATGTCCAGTTTTCACAGGTTATCTCCCATCACAGGTATGCAGTTAACTGAACAAATAGGAACCATAGCACTGTAGCACAGAGTCTGCTATCATAAGAGTGAACTGTATTTAAATTATGGAAAATTCCTACTTTCAGCTCTTTGCTGCCTGAGACAGTGCCAGTAATTCCATTCTCATAGACCTCCTCAAGCATGTTGTCAGCATTCATTGGAAGACGTTTCATTCTTTCCACTACTTCCACAGGCAGATCATCAGTGCCAGAGATGCCAACAGAATCACACAAGGCTGGAACCACTTTTACTTTAATTTTGTTGTTTATGTATTGTACTATTTTTATTCTTTATCCTGCTGCTGTAACACAAACATTTTCCTTGTGGGAAATATAAAGTATCTATCTATCTATCTATCTATCTATCTATCTATCTATCTATCTACCTACCTACCTACCTACCTACCTACCTACCTACCTACCTACCTACCTACCTACCTACCTACCTACCTACCTACCTCTTTTCCAATATCTTTACCATACACTTTTTACACAAGCAGATATTTGTGAAAGAAGAAGTTCTGAATGTTAGCATCTGCCATACAAAAATGACATTGAACATAATCTGATGGTTTTTGCCTAATAATCCTTAACCATCTGTCGCTTCCTGATTAACTATGTGCAGAACATCAACACAGCAACTCAAAAGCCAGAGCGTGCATGTGGAACCGTGAGGGTTCACTGAACTCTCAGCTGCCTTTGTGGAGCCACTCAAACTCAGCATGAGATCTCAATAAAGCCACAAGCCAAAGTAGAAAACTCTATAAAATAATAAGTGAACAAGTTACTGGGGGGGTAGCAGCTTAAAGAAAAAAAATATACAGGTGCATCAAGCTACAGATTTTGAGACTAACAAATTCCCTGAAAATCAGCTGCCACGTTTGACTTCTGACATGTGGCCAAAACATTCCTTTGAAGCAGATTCCCAACCGCAGCAAGAGCTCTCAACCCTCAGCATCATTTCCCAGTCTCCTGCTATCAATCACAAACAGAGTGACCTCATGGCAGTTATGTCACACAGCTCCTTCAGCTAGATGGAGTGCCGTGGAAATGGCATTGGCCCAGTTATGACTTTGCATTACATGTCAGGGAGACCATGCGGCTGCAAAAAGGTATGAGTGAAGCACACTGTATGAAGAATTTATCATCACCTGTCAGCTCATCTGTCTCCACCCACAACCACCTGCAATGTAAATTCATGCCCTATATATCCAGTGCCCAGACCATAAATAAACCAGTGAAAGGAAAGCTGAGTTACACACCGTATTTAGGCATGCGAGTGATGTGATATTAGGGACCACACACAAAATGGCTGAGAAAAAGAATGGACACATGAATGGGAATAGGGCTGCAATAACAGTAATTCCATGCTACTCATGGCTACAGCTGTTTGACATTAGGAGGTGGGAGTAAATTAAGTGGGCTGGGTCCATGTGTGGGTTTAGGGAGAAAGGAAGAGAAGAGTAGGAATCCCGGGTGTTGGATAGGTCTGCTGCCCAGACCTAAGCAAAGAAACACAAGAACCACTTCAGGGTAGGGTGGAACTTTTCAAGACTGTTTTTCCTCTAACTCTTATTCCACCACTGCATTAAAAGTGCAGGGCGAATGACACAAGGGGTCATGTTGATAAGTAAATATCGGCTGCAAAAATCTCAAGGAATGCAGGAAAAGCTCCATGTGCCATGCCCACCGAGCACACATGTGGCACCTCTAAAAACTATTTTAGTGCTGTTTTTTGTACTTTGGGCATGAAAAGTAAACACAAAGCAGAGTTTTCTGTGTAATTAGAGCTGAAAAACAGTTAGAGCTGCTAACTCTCATTTTAGATATAAAGGATATTCTCATGCTTTAAAAAAGTGTGATTTTAAAATGAGATATGCATCATTTAGAAAGGTGTAACACCGACTCTGGCAGAATTGTTGTGGTCATTTAACCTCAGCCTCTTTTTTCTTTCTTTTTTAAAAGTTTACTTTATTTTTAAAAGTTCAAATTAAAAGTAAGACAGAAGAAAAAGGGTTTTTTTTTTGGATTATGAAAGATTGTGTGAGAAAAGCTGAAAAATGTGCAAATTTACAGATTAGTCAGTCCACAGAGATAAAATAAGTGCACTTGTTATATATACAGAAAATAGTGAATACAGTATGTGGGGCAGTAAGAACTGTTAGGCAAATATTTAGTGTTATTTTTTATGAAATAAACATGCAGTTTATCACCAAAATGAGTTGATAATGAACATCATTGTTACTTACAGCTCAACTTATGACATAATTGATCAGTCCATTTATCCATCTTATTTGATGTAAGGTTATGAGATAACTGATTGTTCTTCCATTAGTCCATTTTCTTAACCACTGATTCAGTTGCGGGTCATGGGATAACTGATTTTGAAATGGGTATAAGATCAACGCAGTCAACGCAAACATTTTGGAGATAGTAATGGCTTTTATTTCAAAATTCAAATCTGAAAGCTGCTGAGTGCCTGTCTCCATTGTACAAATCAATGCAAGCCACAAGCTGACAAAAGCAGGGTGGGTGCAGGGGTTATCTAAACAGAAAATGACACCGCTAGACTGAAGGAGTAGCAAGCTGTCAAGACTCCCCAAGGTTTTCCCAAACACCACCAAGGTTCACAAAGAGAAGTGAGCAGTAACCTTTCTGAATCCTACAACAAACACAGGCGTACTGAAGCCTCCACTTCCTTTCATGATCTCCCCAGTGGATCAAAACAGTGGGACAGAGAGCAGATATAGCACATGTCAATTGAACTGAAGACAGAAAAAGCAGCCTAAAGCTCAGCAAGCCATGATCTTCCTCCAATTAGTAGATGGAGATAAGGGGAAAAAAACGGATGGAGCAAAGAAAAAGAGGTTAACTCAAGGGAAGCTTCCAACTGATGCTCTAATTCAGCCAGTCTCATATTGATTTATCTTTCAGTCTTGGGCCCCCATGTGTCTGCCATATTGGGCCCACCTACACAAAAATTTATACCTGCACTCTTCTAATTGAGTCCATACTATGAAGAGAGGGTCTCCACTGAGTCATGAACATTGTTGCAGTGATGTGTCAACAGTTAGCATTGCCCACAATAAAGTAGTGTCAAAGAGGTACATGTGCCACATGTGGATTTTCAACAGCACAAAGTCAATGAAGATAGTGTGGGTTCAAAATTGTTGCAAATTTTCATACTTATTGAAGAAGTTGCATGAAATATGCAAAATATGTATAATCTCAGGAAGTGATTTCTGTGTTTAAATCAAATACAGAAGTTTTGCAGAGAATTTCTTTCTTTCTTTCTTTCTACTTTTTTTAAACAGTTTTCATTGCTCAAGCTGAGATAGACACAAGAGGAGCTCTTTGCCAATAAAAAAGACAGGTGAACACAAACCGGTACATGTTATTAGTGCATTCCATATTAAGTCGGAAGTCAGAATTGTCTGTTTTGTTGGTGATGTATGAATGGCTCTACCTAGCTAAGAAGCAAAGCAAATCCTGTTTTTCATGCTTTTCCAGTTTTACTTCCAGAACGCACTAACGTTGTCACTCCTAAATTCCAACATCCAACTTCTGAGGTAACTGGAAGGCGGCATATACCACATTATCGGTGTTGCCAGAAATATAGTACTGCAATTATCACAATTTACAGATATCTTTCTTTCTTCATGGTTGAACGCTGACTCTGAACAAGTAGTCACTCTGTCATGTTTACGTTATACATTATGTTTCAGTAATTTAGCTTAGCTTGAGAAAATGTGAGTTTTATAACAACATCTGTTATGAGAACAGTTCAAAACAAGCATTAGCCATCCAGATGCTCTCTAACAGAAAGTTCATTATGTTTTCCTGTTTACTGAAGAACAGTGTGAATGAATAAAAATTATGAGCCAACTGTTACAACCAAAGAAGTGCACTACTTCTGTTTTCCCTGAAGAAAACCCTGGGCTCCTGAATCAAAAGGGAGAAAGCAGTCCTGGCTCTGTGAAACATAGCTTCTGGGGAAGCACCAGACTAGTGGGAGGAGAACAAAAATGACCGGTTCTTGACTCCAGCAAGGCCACACAGAAGCATCAAGGAGGGTCTGGAAAATGGAAATAACTTACAAAGAAAGAAGCTAGTTTATCCAGAAGAAAGAAGCTGATCGTAGAGAATGACTGGACCAAGTCCACTTTCAGGCATGTAATATAGTCTTGAAAGAGAATGACTTTGTTGTCAGCAACTTTAAGGAGCCTTTAATTATAGGAGCAAATATACTGAAAGGGTTTGACAGTTTTTGATAGCTGAAAGAAGTTCTTATGTTCATTATACAACCACTTCAGCATCACAGAGACGGTTCTGACTGCATAATGCTTTGGCAATGAGTTCTCAAAAGCCAGACTTCTGTGGAGTCAAGTGCAGCTTCATGTTTCCAAATTTAGTTGCAGCCACACCCTCAATGATAGTAACTGTTCATCATGCTAGACTGGCACTCTTTTAATGTGACAGGACAATGTGTGGGGGTGAGACTGTGGAGAGACAAGATTTTTTTACAGCGGAAACCCTGATATTCCACACCCGAAAACCTAATTAAACAGCGTGGCAGCATAGTGAGGGCCACACCTGCATGTGTGGTTCATGCTGACCACAACACGCCCTCCTAAACTGTTCATCAGGCAGCCAAGAGGAGAATGAATGGCAGATTTATCCCTAAGCAACAATGTACTGTATTATTAGAAGAAGTGCTAAACAGACATTTAAGGGAAACAGCAGTCATAACCTGTCATTTGAGAATAAACTTTTGATAATGTTCTGCTTAAATTTAAAATGAGGAAGGGGAAGGTCTGGGCTCTGCTTAGACTGCTGCCTCTCTGACCCAGCCCCAGATAAAGTGAAGAAAAATGATGGATGGATGGATATATAAATTTGAAATGTAAAAATGCCAATCAACCTAAATTAATGTAATTAAATTCATTAAAAAGTTGTCTCACTTTTATCTACTTGTATTCAGATACTTTAAGTGCACAATGCACACTATACTATGCACTTATTTAATTTAACATGGGGGGATGATGCTACTAGCTAGCTAGCCAGACCTGGCATTGCCATGTTTCTGAAAATTGTTCAGCGATCTCTTCCTTTCTGTTATAATGAAGATTTTAGACAACCAACTTTTTGACTTTTTTCATTTAGGTACTTGTGCACTGCAGTAGAGTATTAGTATCAACACACTTAAGCTTAGCAATGAAAATGAGGTGGGAGCCAAGCTAGTCATAAACATTAGCTAAAAAACACGTGCTTAGTATGTTCATCAGGCTATAACCTGAGGACAGCTTCTTTCATTATGTTAAATTTAGATATGAGTTTATAGTTTTTTAATACTTTTTCTTAATGCTCGATTCTAAATATGACACTATACATTTTTAAATATGCAAAAAAGTTTTGATTTGGCCACAGTGATTGTGTGAAAATACAACATTGTGACAGCCCTAATGAACACATTGGGTTAGAGCCATTAAAGAAGTTGAAATCATTCTTTAAAATGAATAATCGTGTAGTTGTCTCACTCTATAGGCTGTGAATGAGAACTTATTGAAAAATCTGCACCTCAGCTTTAACTTCATATTAATGTTTACTCTCCAATGACAAGCAGCTTAGGTTAAGTCATTATCCACAAATACTGCTGGCCTATTTTCAGTCGAATAGTCATCTTACACATCATGGTTTATAACACTGGGTGTTTATTGTTTGCTGGATGGGTCATTTTGAAAAGTTTGGAGCATAAATTAAGAGTAAACCACTACAACACTGCATTATTGTAATGTATTGAATCTATAAGCTTCACTATTAGGTCCTGTGTAGTGTATTGTTTTTGTTTTTTCCAAATAATTACACAGGGATTTGCTTGGCCATGAAATGTTTCTGATCCAGATTACATATTGCTGGTCAGTGGTCTTTTTTTCTACTCATACATTTCCACTGAGAACACAGGTAACATCTCCTAAAGTGGATATGGTGAATAGAACAGTGTGGTAATAGCCCACATTGTGCGCCTATAAACTCACAGAGATCTTATAAAAAAAAACATGACACATCCCTCTTGTAGTCACCAATTGCCTTTGTCATGCATACACACATTGCCTACAACCACATCACAAACAGACAGAAGCCTGTAGTAAAGGCATAGGAGGTTCAGGCTGCTGAGGTCCCGGACAAATAGACTCAGGGACAGTTTTTACAACAGGGCAATAGCCCTAATCAACACAAATAGCTGACTGGATCT
>VVHJ01014334.1:4914-17859 GCA_015107715.1 Tylochromis polylepis | reverse complement strand
GGGATCCGGGGGTTTCTCTGTGAATTTCACATTCCCGTGGCAGCGTGCTAGGTGCTTGCTCGGAAGTTTTATTTTTCGCTGTAGAAAGACGTTTTCTTCCTACGCAGAGTGTACAGCGGACGCTAATGTTTTTGTCACTTTTTACGGAATTAAACTCAAAGTAATGTCAGTACTTCCACGCTTTAAACGCTGCATGGTCGTACTCTCTCCCACACTCCATATTATCCATCGTTGATCTACACACGTCTGTTGCTGCCACGGACGTCGCACGCTCGTACGGCAATGTCATGAGACGCTCTCACAAACAAAATCACGGTTTAGTAACGCAGTAACGCAGCGTGCTTACGGGAAAGTAACAGTAATCTAATTACTTTTTTTGCAATATTAATCCCTTACTTTACTCGTTACTTGAAAACAGTAATCGGATTACAGTAACGCGTTAACATATTACTGCCCATCTCTGGGCGTCACCCACTGAACTCCACATTTGGAAGGTTTTATCTGTTTCCCTGTTGCTTTATTTTGGAGCCAGAAGTTACCTGATGTGGATGAAAGGGTGGAGCAATAGCGTGGTTGGCAAGCTGCACTCATAAGCTGTGTGGGTGCAATGCACAGACACATATCAGCTAATTAGCGTGGACTTAAAAAAACAACTACTAGAATTTCACTGAGCAAAACTGAAGCACCACACAGCGAACCATAATGTTAGTCAAATAGTCCATTAAAAATGTACACAGATACAGTTATGGGAGTCCTTAAAGATCACTGTGGCCTGTGAATTCAGTGGATATGCACCTGGGGTCACAAGAGAGGTGAAGAAGAGAGAGCATGGAGGGTGGAGCAGGTGGAGACAAATATGATTTGTGATTTATGACAGAAAGATTGCAGCAAGAGTGAAAGGGAAAGTTTATAAGATGGCAGTGAGGCCTGTTGTAATACATGGTTTGGACACAAAGAAACAAAAAGGCAAGAGGTGGAGCAGGAGGTGCTAAGATTTTCACTGGCAGTGACCAGGATGGTGCAGGATTAGAAATGAGTGTATCAGAGGGACACTTTGGAGATAAGGCTGAGATGGTTTGGGACATGTGCAGAGGAGGGTTACAGAATACGGTGGACAAAGGATGTTGAAGTTTGAAAAAGAGGAAGACCACAGATAAAATTTGTGGATGCAGTGAACGAGGACATAAACAGGGTTGGTGTGAGAGATGAGGATGCTAGGGATGGGGTGATCTGCTGTGGTGACCCCTAAAGGGAGCAGCCAAAATATGAAGAAGAAGATAGTAGCTATGCATAGAATGAAGTCAGACAGTTTGTTAATAAAGAAATTAAATACCCACAATATGTTACTGCAGCTCAAACTCAAGGTAATTATTTGGTTATAGTAGCTTAGTTCTTCGCAGCACAACTGAGGAGGAAGCTGAGTTTGGAGTGCATGGGCCTCTGCAGGTCAGACTATGGGTGCCCCTCATATCTCTTTGGAGCTAAAAAGAGGTTATTCTTCAGCTTGTACAGGTAGTTGGAAAGCATGATCTTGCTCCAAATTTGCAAAATAAATATAAATGTGTTGAAGCTATTCTGCACTAATGGTTGTTTGTTTTTTGCACTTTGGGGAAAAACATGGTAAAATGTTCTTAAACAGCACTTTTCTACTCTTTCTGAACACTCAAAGCGCTATACACAACATGCCTAATTCTAAGTTCATTAAGTGCTTCTATCTAACATTCACACTCCAATGAAGGCATCAGAGAACAACTCAGGGTTCAGTATCTTGCCCAAGGATACTTTAGCAAAAAGGCTACAGCAGCCAGGGACTGAACCACCAACCTTCCGATTGGTGGATGACCTGGGCTACCTTCTGCGCTACAGCCACCCTCAGTCTCGCTTGCTTTACACACTTTCCAGTCCAAGTTATTTGTGCACTTTTATTACTGTAATTATGGATTCTAGCCTCTAGCCTGTAAAGGTGGCCACTGTACAGGTTTAATAATTATACAGGGTGTGACTGTGCAGTTTAGTTTATAACCTGTGATTTGGGGACTTGTGTATGTGTGAATGCAAGAAAAACTGCAACAGTTTGACAGTACTGCCTCTCCTCTTGTATTTTTTTCAATAAAAGTGCAAAGTGAGTTAAGTCAAATACCCCCATTAATACTTTTTAAAGCTAAATAAGTTTTAAGTTGTATTAAAATATTATTTAAAGTAGTATTAAAGAGTAGCAAAAAAGTTAACTCCGCTTTGAGGGGGGGATTATACATTGAGGCCAACGCTGTATTTTGCAGCACCCTGGTAAACATGCTTTTTAAAGCTGTGGCGTTTGACATTTTAACATGGCGGCAGTGGTTACTGACTTTAGGAGGCAGCCTCAGGCACGAGTGGACCAGCAGTTTTTCTTTTTTTCAGCTTTGGAGGTTGCCTCCTTTTAGTAAACAAGCAATTTCACATTTTTCACGGACTTCTTACATTTTCCAGAGTGCCCTGGGATTAATCGATAGAACCAGAAATTACTTTATCGATCCTGAAAAAAGTTAGCTGCAGCCCTAGTTGGTCGTTTTTTTCATTTTGATCGACTAATCGACCTCAGCGCGAACAACAAACTGCCTGTCTGCTGGCTTCCATCTCCTATTAATTAATATCGACTGATTGTCTGGCCTGTTAAGTAATAACGGGAAAAAAGATGGTGATGATGGTGGTGGTGATGGTCCACTCTCTCTCAGCTCTGTGTCGTTTGGTAGAGCTGTGACATGAACGTGTCCTTGTGGCAGATGTTTGTGGTTACTTGAAATGCTTTGGCTCTTAAGAGTAGACCTCCTCCTCCTCCCTCTCTCTCTTTGTGTGTCTATATACTCCGCTATATTCAGCTCACTCCTCCAGTCGCGGTTACCGGGCGTGCGGTTGCCAGGAGAGACGCGCGTGCAGTGCGGTGTACAGTTTTAACGGCAGAGCGGCACGGGATCTCCCCCCGCCATTTCCTCGTGTCGATCCCTGGAATGTCGAGTAGCGGCTCGGGCTCTTCCTCGCGGAAGGAGTTCGATGTGAAGCAGATCCTGAGGATCCGATGGAGGTGGTTCGGTCACCCCGCGGTCCCTCCGCCTCACTCCCCGCCGCTAGGAGACTACTTCCCCGGCAGGAGAGCGGGCGGCAGCTCCGGAGACGGACCCTCGGTTAGCGGCTCTAGCAACTCGAATTCAAACAGCGTAAACCCCAGCGCGGGGAGTCACGGCGGTCTGGTGGCCAGCGGCAGCGCTGGGTCTAACCTGTGTAACGGCAGCGGCAGCAGCAGAAAGTTTGCTGATCCGGCTGGGAGTCGGGGCGGTCCGGGAGGAGCGGCAGCTGGAGCGACGGGGAGCTCCTGTCCTCGCTCGTTCAGCCAGCCAGAGTGCCGAAGCTCCTCCGCAGCACTGTCCTGGGTCTCCCCGCCGCCTCAACGTCGCTCTCGCCCCGTGACGAGCATGGACCCCCCCGGGGAGGCCCTTGCACCCCAGCTGGTGCCCGAGCCCCCCGGGGTTGAGGAGGAGGAGGCGGCGGCGGCTACAGCAGCGGCGGCGGCGGCATGCAACGAGGAGAACAACAACCACCCGGAAACAGACTCCAGCTCCTGCAGGTAGTAGTAGGGGGATGCTGTTGGCAGTTTTCTGACTTTTCAGGTGAAACTTGCGAGCAGAATTCCTGCACTTAGTTGTGTGAAAGACGCGCACTTCACTGAAAAGTTTGAACAAGTGGAGAACTCCTCGGTGTTAGCTTCAACTTATCAGAAAAGCATTTGGCGAGCTGTAATTCTTCTAGTTAGGCTGTTTGCAGTCTAGTGCGTTGTTAAGATGGGATCAATAATGTGTTGTAGTAGGCCAAACATTAAGGACAAATGAAACGGCTTAAACAAGTAGAATAGCGCAAAAGGAAGGAATACAATTGAATAGAAAATGTGAATTTATTTTCTTTATTGTTCACCTCCTTCTGATCTCTGGTACACAGGGTCTGTGGAAGCTGAATTCCCCCCCGATGAGTTAATAGAATAAGAAGGCTGTTCAGACAGCATGCTCTCACCACTCTCAACATGCAGACAGATGGAAAGATGGATAGAGAAGGTGAGGGCTGAGTACATTTGGGTGTGGTGCACTGATTTCTCCCTCCAACCTCCTAATGAGGCTTCACCAGTCAGGCTCTGTTATTAGAGGATGCATGCAAACACAAACAGAATTTCACTCTTGTGCATATGGGATTATCAGAGTCATTTACAATATGACTCCAAGGCTGAGCTCTGCATGTTGCTGCATACTTCACTTAACATTTGTATTGTTTTCTTTTCAGCATCAGAATCCAAGGCTTTTATTCTTAATCCTTAGGGTTCTGCATGCATGCTTGCACATGCGGAAAGGAGTGTGTTGCATCTGTGTGGCCATCAAGCTGTAGCGGTGTGAAAAAGCCATTTAATTAATAGTTGCCTTGGAGATAGGAAAACAGGGTAATTAGGATGTCACAACCACTCTTATATTATTGTGATGCAGCAGTAAAATACGGGCAATGTTTAGGCAGCTTGTTTAGGTGTGTTTACTATACAGGCAAAATACATCTGGTAGCCTTCTATCATACTCCATGTTCCCCATACACATCAGAAAATGTAAATGGTTCATAGGAAACAATGCACACACATGTGTGCACACACAGCTTTCATCAGAGCAAAAGTTGTACATATTTTTAAAAACTGATTCATCTTTGATGTCTCTTCATGAACTTTTTTTGCTGCAAATGTGTATGTTTCTGAGTGTGAAGGAGAAAACAGAGGTTTTAAAAATACCCATTGTTATGCAAGGCTTAATGTCGTATCTTCAGTGATGATGGGAGTCCGGCGGCGCTTACACGGAAAATTACTTCTGCCTAATAGTAACATAAGCACACACACACGCACACGCCTCGTTAGCATGGGCAGAGAACATTTTTACTGCACGAGTCTGAATGGAAATGTATACAGATGCAGCCATGTCCTTGCACACATTATTGTTGCCATACCAACCCAGACATTAGTGTATGCTGCATACATGTGTAGCTTTTCAGCATGTTTGTTTTGTGGTGTGTGTGGGTTTGTTTGTGTGTTTCTCTTTGCGATTCATCCTCTCCCCTCAGAGAGCTCCTGTGTACAGTGTGATACTCCAAAACACGGGTGGCAGAATCCCAAATGGGATCATGGGAAGGGACGCGCACAGAATCCCAGAGTGGCTGAAGGCGCTGCTCGGCGCTCCACTCCTCTCCTCCTCCTCTGCTTTTCACGTTCACACCGCACCCAGCTTTCCCCCCGTTTAATCCTGGTGTACCTCCCTTACTTACCCTCTTTCTCCTCCTGTCCCACATTCATCTCTGCCCACCCCTGGCCATTCATTGCCCTCCCCCTCCACCCCTTCTTTTTTTCCCTTGCTAATGTGTTGGGAAGTGAGCGTATAAAAGAGGCAGGGAGAGAGACACCCAATGACAGTTGGGTGAGTGCCCTTGCCTGGTGCGGGGGTTTAAAAAATCTGGCTTCATGGTGTTGATTTGCCCTAGACACACACTCTCTCTTCCTCCTTTCTCTCTGTCCATATTGAGTGGTTGCCAGGCTCAGTTAAGGGGACTGGAAGGCAGCGTTCCCCTACTTCAAAGCCATCTCCTCTGGCAGTATTTAGCCACACCATTCGTCTACAGACACACATCCACACACACACATGCACACGCTAGAGAGCAGGAAAGGCAGCCAAAAAGCCTCCTTGGAGGGTTGGAACGGGATAGGGAAGAGGGAGAAAATGGAGGCAAAGATGAATGTTGGGATGAGGTGGAATGAAGAGAGTGAGTGATGAGATTAGTTGGAGATATGGAAGTTGGAACAGGAGGGAGAGAGAACGCACAGAGGCAGAGGGGAGATGAGCCCTGCTGTAGCACGTGATTACACTAAATGTGTGCATAAACACACCAGGTGCACCTTTTTTTTCATTTAAAGTCACAAATGAGTCCTTTCTCCCGTAAGACCTAAGCTTGCATTAACTTGATTTGATATGGTGACCCCATTATGTCTGTCCTAACATCAAGTATGTATGGACCTCTGCTTAAGAGGTCATGTTTCTGTCCACTGATAAATGTAAATCTATCGGGTGTTGATATAAATAAAGGATCTTTAGCTAGAAAAATGGTTCATTATATGTTAGGGCTATCAAAACCCCACACAGAGTTGAGCCACTAAATCTTATGGTGCATCTCCAATCTCTCCCGACCCTTGCTGGGCTTAAGCATCCGAGAGTTTTGTATTTTTAAGACATTTTTATAGACACAAGCACCAACCATTAAGCTGGCTTATATATGTTATTAGCTCACTGTTATTACAAACTGTTAGACATAGAAACAACCTGGCTCCATATGCAGTGGTTTACACATTTGCCTAACAAGGCAAAGATCCCTAGTTCAATTTTGGGAGGAGACGCAGATCCCATGGGGATTGCATCAGGAAGAGCATCCGGCGTACAAATGGAAGCAGCTGGAGAACAGCTTGAAAAAGTTGCTAAAACAAAAGAACGTTCCTTTTTTTTTTTTTAAAGGAAGAAAATGACAACTAGATGAATGTTATAACTTAACAATGCTGACCCTCAGTTGCTCAGCTCACATCTGTCCACTTATGTTCCCTAATTAAGGTATGATAAATCATTCACTGCTCTCACTCCTGGATGCTCCGTTAACCCCTCAGCAGTGCTGTATCTAAAGGTGGAAATCCAGCTTTGCTTTCTGTGTCACTCAGGAGACAAAAAGTGGTAATGCTGATTTTATTTTCCACAACAGATTTCATGTTCACATGCAAGTGTCCTAATTTATTTTTATATTAAATTATAATCACATTAAGAATATTTGCAACAGCCTCATTATATGGAGTAGGAAGTTATTAGGTTTGATGCTGAGCAGGCGATAGACAGTATATTGAAGGTGGCTGTCGCCATTCTGAGGTCACACTCCAGTTTGTGGACTGTTATGAAGGTCTTTGTTTTGTTGTTGTTGTTGTTGTTGTTTTTAGCTAGGACTAGCTAGGGGTAAGTGATAGATCCTCAAATTTTTATCACAGTTTTCCATCCTTATTTTCCAGTGAGCTGCTGTCACTGAGGACATGTTACCTAATTCAAAATGGGAATCTACTGGACAAAAGTAGCCTAGGCAGTGTTTTTAATGTAAAGTATACCATAACTGCTTAATACTTAACCTTGGAAATTTTCAGGAGTCTGAACAGTATTGTCACATAATACAGTTTAAACTGAAATATAGTTTGAGACATTTGTTTACTTGGGGTTGCACATCAGCTGTTGCTAGCACATCCTCCTGTGTGGCTTTGTAGTCTGGTTGTACTCGATGATGCCTTAAGTGGTGAAGCACATTTGTTATTTCCAACTTTAGCAAGAACAGTTGTTTTTTTTGTTGTTGTTTTTTTGCATAATTTGCAAAGTGTGGTGCTTTTGTTGGAGGTTGTTGAAGTAGCTTTCTTTTCTTTTTAGTTACTAAATCATCATCGGGGGCCTAAGACGCTCTCACTCTCAAACATGCCTGCCTGGTCTTTTGTCGTTGCCATGCTTACTAGGGAACGTAAGGACGTGGTGTTGCTATATCACTGATATTCTGATATGATGTAAAAATCTGTGCTGGTATAATCATGGACAGGATGATTTGACACAGCCCTAGTGTGAGCTTTGTTAGCAAGGTGCAGCACTGTGATATTAGTTTTCCTGAGCAAAAGTTTTTGGGTTTTTTTCACGCTGAAAGAGCCAAAGAAAAGTCATAAACTTTGTAATAAATCTTCTTTTTTTAACCATGAGTATTGATTTTGTTTTCATTTACTCAGTCTACATTTCTATTTATTAAAAGGCTAAAAATAAGAGGGAAAGTCATAAAGTAACAGTAAAACAGACTCTTTGCCTGTATTGTGCATGCATTGATCATCTATACATGCTTAGTCATTGCCCAAAAGGCCTTTTCTGAGTTGGGGGGGTTACACTTTTAATTAGAATGCAGATTTTGTCTGTAGAAAAGCATCTCAAAAGAAAATGTCTATCTCCAGAACAGAAAGAAAAGGATGCATCCATCTTTTTAAGATACGGTCTATGTCGTATACAGGACCTTTGAAGGTTGCTGTGCTCAAAACAGTTGGCTGCTATGTCTGAGGAAAACGGATAACACTATTATGACTCAACTCAAAACAGTAAAAGGTGTAGGATGGAAAATCTAAAACAGTGAACACAAATAACCATGTAGAAGTGAATTGGGTCAGGTGGAAATTCCCTAATGGTAAATTTAAAAAAAATTTTTTAACTACACATTCATGTGAGCTAATGAAACATATTTGGTGTAAGTGCTGTAAAACCTTTTCATCTCGCAAAAACATTCTGAGAAAATGTCTGTCTGTACTTTCTAAGACAGACATTCAGTGAATGTCAGGATCAGTCAAATTTCATACAGCTGAAAGAGAATAACAGTAATACACAACAAAAGTGCAAACACGTATCAAAAATATAGATCGGAAAAGATGTAAAGCAGCTTCAAGTACCAAGTGCCCACTGATACCTGAAAGAGGACACGCTACACCTATGCGTGAGAATGATTTCTGAGTAAATAATCCAATCTTTACATTGCTTTCTACAAAAGTCACATTTTCTAACACCTTTTCCAGAATTTGTGTCTGTGTATCTCTTTCTAGCTTTCTCTTTATTCATTCCCGAGAGAACATGCACGTGAAAAATTGCAATTTAAGACAGTTTGACTTGAAACAGCTTGAGCTTTGAGCACACACACACGCACACACAAACACTTCACTAAAAGAGTGTGAGTTCTCTTCTAACTGTGGAGTTGAATTCATATTATACTTGGAGTATCAGTTTATTTTTTATGTCTTTGTGCTGCAGGGCTGGTCCTGCCTCTTCTGCTGTTAAATTAAAAATGGGAAGTACAGCACTGGCTCACATAAATTAAATGCTGGTTTGGGAGCCATGATGGCTGATAATTCACAGGGTAGCACATGCACAGACAAACTTAACAGTAATGTCAAAGCCTTCCTGTTCCTAAACTGCTCTGTCTCCTGTTGTTGGTATAGATGCAAGGAAACTGGTTGCCATTAGGGAGCAGAGTAAATTACTGCATATCCTATGGGCTCAGCTCCCATAGCTATTTAATTGGCAGATTTTCTTTAAAGAGGGCTAAATTTATCTGGCCATTTACTCCTAGTAATTGAACCATTAAAGATCTTTTGTCTGCTTCTGGCGACATACAGTAACCTTGTTGAAAAGTGAAGACGAGAGCGAATTCGTGTGAGGGAATGATACAAAGAGGGTACATTAGAAGACTCAGAACAGCTGGTGTAGCTCTCTTCACACATCTGTCTCTTTGTTCGCCAATAAATACACTGAAAGTTTCTGTCTCTTTCTCTTTGTGTCTTTGTCCGTGTGTGTTTGTTGAATGTTTGTCCTTGTCTGTGTGCCATTGTGTGGGCGCAGGACGTCTAACAGTAGTGCCACGCTGTCCTCATGCGTATCAATGGAGCAGTGCGCGTGTCCGGAGGAGTGCATGTTTACCGCTCTGTCCCATGCTGATGTCACCTTCCGCAAGATGGAGGGCTACCTGCGGAGTAGACAGCTTTGTGATGTCATACTGGTGGCTGGTGAGAGGCGAATACCTGCTCACAGGTAGGAGCAAAGGAACACTAAAATTCAAATACACAGACAGCAAAAGCTGTGATGCTAATGGTTATTGCTAATGGTTACTACTGCATTTGGTAACACTTTATAATACGGTTTGCAATTAAGAGCATAATTCCCCTGTAATTAAATGGAATTTTAGTGTATTCTATTTGAAATTACAGTGTAACTGTATTTACTTACAAATACTTAAAGTAGATATACTAGAATAATTATACTATAAGTTAATTTTTAATTTAAGTAATGTGTAAGTAATTTTAGGTTGCACATGACTTCTAGGTAGTGCCTAACTTCTAGGTATTTTACAGGAAAGGAGACACTCATTTTGAAAGTTAAATCTAATAATGGTTGTGAAAAAACAAAAGTGAAGTTAGAATTTGGCGCCATCATTATAAGGTCACATAAGCCTGCAAATTTTGATGGTGTTTATTATTTCTTGTAAATTAGAAAGGAAGAACAATCCTTATCACATTTATAATGCTAAAATAAAAGAATAATTGAATAATAGAATATCCATTATCCACATCGACATAATGAATATTAAATAAAGATATAAAAAGCCAAGATTAATCCACTCTGTAATATGACCCACGTATTTACAATCTAAGTTGGGGAAATATTGTTTTTCTGCAAAATTATCATGAAATTGTACACTACTTAAAATTTCTTGTGCAGTACTTAAATTTACTTACAGTATAATTATTTATTAGTTTCCTGTAAAAACTTGACTTGTTACGGCCTTATTCTAGTGTAGCTACCTTTAAGTATGTGTAGATAAACATAATTACATTGTAATTTCAAATAAAATATATAGAAATTCCAATTATGCCCTTAGTCACAGGCTGTATTATAAAGTGTAAGTGATCAAGGCTATGACTAGTTTCAGTCATTGTGCAAGTGTACTGTTTATAAGGTTGGGGAAAAGTCACTTGGATGAGTGACGAAACGTTTCTCCCACTGAAAATGCTACGTCCAGATGAACGCAATCAACCTTTTAGGATATAAAGTGTAACTTTTGTAAACATTTCTTAGTTTCGTTTATGATTAATAATGATATTGATTTCGCAGAGCCTGATGATGGTTTCTGTAACAGAAGTTCAAAATCCTTACAAAAATAAATCAAATCGAAATGCTGATGTTCTGCTCAATGAGTAGCCTGCTGTCATTACTACATTATTACAGTAAATTATTACATTATAAAAAGAGCACTTAGTAGTAATAGTCAGCCTACGCCTGTCTTTGAATGTGGACCTCATTTCAATATCTTTAATGAGTGGTGACTGCTTCTGAAGTCTGTAAGAAGTCATCATGCTCAAATAATTCCCTCAGTTCCCAAAAATAAAAACAAAAACTGAGGGAACACAAAGGTTTTAAAAACTGTCCGTATTATTTCAACTTGAGTAAAGCAAGTATTTTATCTGCGCTCCAGCTGAAATATTTGTAAAAACACATAAAAGTCTTCTTTAACAGTGGGTGTAAATGAAAATGAAAACCCAAATAGCAGTGAAGTTAAGCCGCACACACAGGGAGCGATTCAGTATGGCTGTGAAGCCGACAGTTTGATTTCGTGGCCATTATAAAACTCCACCCTTTTGGCCTGGCCTTCTTACCACCACACTGAGAACAGCAAACCTTTAAAGTTAAGACTCTGCTTAACCTTTTAATTAACTGATTACCATACAGTGTAAAGGAACATTTCACTACTTGAATGTGTGTTTTGTGTTACACATGATTACCTTTAAAGAAAATGGCATTACAAAGATAGTGGATGCGTTAGTGATATAAATTGATATCCTAATTTATTTAATCCTTTCAGTAGCATGACAGTACTAGGATTTGGTTTGATTTTTTTTTATTGGAAATAAACAGATAAACCAATGGAACGGCCCTCTGGAGCCCATATTTAAACATGCACAACACATCAGATTTTTTGTGAGCAAACATAACCAACTTCAGTGTAGTTTTTTCACTTTCTATGGTTTCTGCTCACTACGTTGCTGTGAATCTTTCCCTGTGTGGACACAGCTTTAGGCTAGCTGAAATGTAACACTCTGCCGCTCCACGGCTTGCTATTATTGTGTTTTTATTATATCAGGAGTCTCAAACTTAAATGAGCTGTGGGCCACTGCTGGCACTGTCATCTCATTGGAGGGCCACTTTAGTGTTCAAGTAGTACAAAAAAACCAAACAAACAAAAAAGAAAACGCCCTCGAATATTTCCGAAAATGTTGTTTTGTTTGTTTGTTTTTTAATTTCAAATATTGTATAACAAGACAAAACTGCAACCGTGAACGCAATTTTTTTTTTCTCACTCTTAACTAACTGAAGCCTTTCACTGAACTACCAAATAAACAAATTGGTACTCTCTGTCTGACCAGACACGTGTCAGCACTTCTTCTGTAATTTTATTTGTATTTAACAAAATAAAAATGCAGACATAAGTGTACACACTAGTTTCTGACTGCTAGTGAAAATTGTTTTCTTTACAAATAACTCTCTCACTGAACTAACACAGCCAATCCCTCAACATGTTTGTACTCTCTGCTCATATTGCCTTCATATTAAATCATTTTTTGCTTTTTAAAGAACTTATTTTAACATTACACTCAACAACAAACAAATCCTCCCTAACAAAAAAAGTAACTTCAAGGGCCAAATTGCATTATATTTCTTCATGTCAATATGCAAGTTGGGGTGACATGGGCCACAAGTGGCCCCCGGGCTGTGAGTTTGAGACCCCTGTATTATATCAGTATGTATGCTAATATAAATAAATCATCCCAGGCTATCTCTTCTAAAAGATTAAGGACAAATAGTAAGAATTCTCTTGATAAAAAAATACGGTGAAAGTCGGTGAGTAAAGCACAACACCTGAAGGTACAAGTGCCATCATATATAAGAAGAAGACACTGAAAACAGGCAAAACTTCAGCCAAGAGAGTGCATCAAATGACACCATCCTCAAAGTGTTTAGTTATCAGTATAACTCTTTTTGGTTTGAATTATTTTACCACCAAAAAGTCATGATCCTGAGATTAATCTTCATGCCAAAATCTGAGCTGTGAAAACAGTGAATATTTTCATAAGCAGTGACAGTGTCCGGGACATCATGAGCCTAAGGGCTGGCGCAGTCACTCTATAGTAGCTTAGCTTAAAGAATGGTGCTAATATAAAGCTGTAGAGGATGAGAGTGATAGCCTGAATAGTTTTTTTGGACTTGTGTCAATACAAAAAACAGTTGGAAAGAAACGGTGTTTAAAAAA
>VVHJ01014333.1:35257-51881 GCA_015107715.1 Tylochromis polylepis | reverse complement strand
ATTTTTACGTATTAGCATTTCAACAGTGGGGTACCACAAGTTCAGGGTGTCTCTAGTGCACATGGAGTAGTGAGTGGCCTCCACAGCTGGCAAAAAACAAAGATGTAGTAAACCATATTTTAAATTACAGGAATGAAAAAAAAAACATCTATTTCATGTTTACCTGTTAATGTGCTTCCTTTACATTGATATTGATACAGAATTATATTGGCAGATGAGAAGCAGCTGTTGGGTGCACAGGGTGTTTGTTAGATGTACATTTAATATAATTTAAAAAAAATATTAATTTGTACCTTTCTTCATAAATCTCATTATTATTTCTCATAACCTTTGCCATTCACAGAGAAGCCCACCTGCTCTTTGATGTCTCCTTTTTTCTTCCTCTGATTGAATGTCTCCATTTGTTTAATAAAAACTAATAACAATAAGTAAACATGTATTTTCCTCCATGTGGGCTAATTAACACATCACATTATTGTGTCACTTCTATCCTATAGTGATGCAAGCCACTACCGATAATATTTTCAGTAATATACTTGTTTTCAACTTCGTAGTTGTAATCGTAAGCACTTCTGTGCGCCTTTTCTTCCCATCACATCGTAATGCAAGCGAGCCATTTGGTTTACTTACTCTTTAAAATATGTAAATCTACCTTGGCCAAAACACTGGAGTATATACAATGCTATTGATGTGCCCTATGTACAATCAAAACTGAGTCTCTATGTCTGTGATTGTACTCTAGCAAACAGAAACATCAGTGTGTCTTCAGTAGGTCTGTCTACTATTTAATCCTTTGTGTCTTGATGCTTAGGCCCAGATCTGGAAGGCAAAGAAAATAGACATTACAAGATATAAGCAGACAGAAAACTGGAGTAATCAAACGTGCCAGATCAGATATCATACCCGAAGAGTGTGGTCCCAGGAACCTGTGCAGAAGGCGGTCCCATCGGGGGAAACACGTAGGGTGCTGACACGGTTCTCATGTCCAAACAGAATAGAGACCCGTGTTCCTTTGAGAACATCCCAAACATTAATGGTGTAGTCGTTGTAGCCACCAAACAGTAGCCGGCCTGGGGAAAGAGAGGGCACACCCAAAATGTTTTCACGGCATTATCCTTAAGCTCAGTACAACCAAACAGTGAAGGTAAATATTCTGTATATTGTACCACTGAGCGAGAAATCAACACTGGAGACCCCAAATATGATGCTGTCTTTGGAATAGATGGCCACTTCTCTGTCTGCCCTTAGGTCATACAGGCGGCACTGTAACAAAGGGGAGTGTTTGATTTTTTCATTTTTTTATGGTGTAGTTTAATTATGATTAATTATGTGCGCCACGCTGCACATGAAAACTAGCATCACCAGTCAAAGGTAACATGAAGAAATCAATTCTTACTGTAGCATCATCCGATCCAGATGCAAAAGCGTCTCCGCTGGGATAGTATCTGTTAAAATACAGGCAGCACTGATAAGAAATCAATTTTTTAAAGCTCTTACATGTAAGATTTGAATACTTGTGATTTATAGCAACTCCTAGTGGTAGCATAAGAAAATGAGACTCCAGATTTTAACATTTTTGTTTGCAAACAAAAATATAGAGGCCATTACAATAACATAAAAGACATTATGATAATGCACACATGGTGAGGCCTTTAAAAGAGCTGCTTTTTCATACTTAATTATAAGTAGAAAATGTGCTCATCTTTACACTCCTCTTCTCTACACTTATATTTAGGAGCCATTTCAAGGTTGTGACTTACCGCACACTATTTATGTCTGACTCATGAGTTTCAAAGGACTGAATACACTGCCCCGAACGCATGTCCCAGACATTGGCCTTCTTATCACAGCCCTGCCATTGAAAGCAAAGCAGAAGGTGTCAAAAATTACAGTGTTCAGCTTCTTTAAGTAAGCTGTACTGAAAGCTGTGCAGAAAGTGTCCTCACCCCCGAAACAAACGTGTTTCCAGTTTCAGATGGGGCCAGATCCAGACACAGCACATCTGCAGCATGTCCATGGAAACTCTGTAACAGCTGCCCACTCTCAACATCCCATAATGCACATGTTCCATCCCCGCTGGACGTCAGGATCTTGAACACATGCGGTAAGAGAAAAAAACCCCCACAGAAGTTGTTACAGGCTATCACATAGTTGTAAATGGACTGCCTTTGCTGTGTGACGCCTCATGTGACCAGGAAGTCGAACTTGTAAATTATTAACAAAGTATGGGAGCTCTTTCACGGAATACAGAAGGAAGTGATTTCTGATTGACAGAAAAATAAAAAGGCAGCACACAGCTACTGTTTCCACAGGCATTTTACCCATGAACCTCAGTGGTTTATGGATGTTTTTAGAGTGTGGTGACAGTTTTCTCACCTGCATATCCGAGTTGGTGAAGCTACAAGCAGACAGGTAGTTTGTGTGCATGGCCACTGATTTCTTCTTCGCAGCCAAGTTCTCATTCTTGTCCAGAGACAGAGGATAAACTGAGCATTTATTGTCAAGGCCTCTGCAACAGAAAAGATACACACTTTATCAAAACAAAAAAAAAATGCAGAGAAGCAAAAAAAAAAAATACTGCAAAATAGATCCAGATCTGGATCATCATGGAAGGTAACGCACTCACCCACAAGCTACAGCACAGCCAGAGGGGGCGTAGGCGCAGGCCATCACCCAGGTGCAAGGCATTGTCACAGCATGCTCCTAATAAACATCAGAAGACAACGCTTTTGTGCTCAAGCCACACCGGCACAGGGAGAATTCATTATCCACAATCAAAGCAGTACAACAAGCTTTGGTTTGTCCCATGTAGAAAACACTTTAGAAAACACTCTACACAATCTGGCAGTCAGTCTTCATCATCTAACTCTGATGTCTCGTTCATTAAAACGGGACAGTTGGATTTACCATCAGCACACAATAGCTACATTGATGTACAAATCCTATGTGTCACTCCTATCTGATCTGAAAAATACTATTTGAATCAAACTTATTATCATCATGATCATTAATATTATTATTATGGATTCAAAAGCCAAAAATACAAATATCTAAGAATACATCTTGATGACCCATGAAAAGTAAATGTTACCTTGTTGGTGGTGAAAGCATCCCACACAATAACTTTTCCATCCTGCATCAAGAGATGATAAAGGTTTTTACACTTTTAAAACACATGCCATCAACAACAAACTTGCTCTGCAGTCAGCTGGAGACTAGATTAGAGGTTTGTGACCTGCGAGGAGCTGACGATCCTCCTCTTGTCCTTGCACCAGTCCATGCACAGAACTTTATTCCCGTGCCCCTTCAGGGTCCTCCGGGTCTTCATGACAAACTGGCCCAGCCCCTCCACCTTTTCCGCCACCTGATGTACTGCACAAACACACATGTATATGTATATTAAACATGTCCCCACATTAACACTAGTGGCAGCAACCAGGATTAAACTACAGCAGGCCCATCGAAATGGAGGAATATTGATTTAATCTATCTTTGATCTGCCATGTGTCAGATAGCCTGAATCACATAAAATATGCATCAGACCTGTGCTTGATTTTCACGTTTTTTTCACACCCTTGCTTTAATTGCCATATTGCTCAGACATTATGAGTAAGAAAAAGAAAAAGAAAAAAAGAAAGAAAAAGAAAACACTCCATGGAGGAAACATGGATGAAAGTATTAGGCTATGAAATGGGGAGGCAAACAAAACAGCCTGCTCCAGTCTCCTGACAAATCGGTGACATCGGCGCCGATCGGATCGACAATCTGCTCCGCTAAATCCCCCATCACCGGTAACACCGGCGATCTTTGACTTCTGGCGGTGAAACGTGAAGCTATGAGGAGACGCTCGCTGTTATCCGTCCCGTCACAGGGTAAACGCAGGAATGAATCAGGGCCTCTCCATTTTTTTTTTTAGCACTCACGCTCGACATCGTGCAGCTTCGCTCTTTCTTCCTCCAGCTTCGACTTCAGCGTCTCCGACTCCGTTTTGAGATGGGCCAGAGTCTCGTTCAGCGGTACCTCCTGTGTCGCCATTTCAGGGGTTGGAGGGGATCTCATATATTTCCTTTGAGCAGGAAGCGATCGGCAGCGAAAAGGCTTAGAGCAGAGCTAACAGCTGATGCTGCTGTCATGACGTCAGAGGGTGAAGATGCTCCTCCAGTTTCCAGGGGAGGAGGATCCTGCATCCCGGTGATGCTGCCGCACGCACACACACACACACAGGATGCATCCCCTAAGCAACACTACACTCAGATTAATAATGCATTTTTTCACACTGCCCACATGAAGAGAAGGGACAAGCTTGTTTGTCTGGAAGGCATTAATGTGGCAGAAGGAGAGAGGGCTTTTTGGCATTTTATTATGCTGAAATGGAACAAAGATGTTTTCATATTAACCAAAAAGAATTACAGAGAAAACAAGAAATATTGTTTGTTAAAGTAATTTTATTCTTCTTTTTTCTTTTGAATGAGCTGTTATAAGTTGGTGATTTGGCATGATGTTTTATTAATTCGTATTACTTCATTTTCACGTCTTACATCCTCTGAGGGGATTCATCTACAAGAAATACATCATACATATGAAAAAATACACAGTGAGCATTTAATTAACTCATATTTTAGCCTTGTTGTATTTTAACCTGAGTATATAATAGAATAAAATAGGTTTGCATTGGTATAGCTTTAATCCAAGATAATGTCTTTATTCATTTATTTGTTAGCATGTTATGGCAACTTAAATAAAAATGTACACACACACACACACGTACATATATATTATATACAGTATACAAGAATAAAATATTATTGCTATGGTGTGTTCGGTCAAAATGTTGCAGTGTTATCCAGTTGTTCTTTGTTTTAAACATGTGCTGTACAGGGTTTTAATGAAAGTGCTTAAATATTTATATCCACAATCTGGTGCCGCTTTAAACAAACTGACAAAAACTCAGTATAAGGAGTAAAAACGTCAAAGGATCTGTGTGTCAGATCCGGTTGAGGAAGCTGAGATGAAGGCTGTTCGGGACCTGCAGCAGCTCCAGAGCCTGTGCAGACGTGCAGAAAGGAAACATGACCTGGAAACGATAATCTGCGTCCAGCATCAGCTGTGCGGAGCCTTCGTGGTCTTGGAGCAAAGACTGGAATGAGAAACATATTGACAGCTTAGTCAACTGTATTTTTTAGGTAGGAGAGGGTTTTTATATTTGAAAATGAATTGCAGGGCTCACCTGAACTTTGCGGACAAAAGATGACGTCACCCTTTTTTCAAAATCGTCAATGGGCGTGTATGAGTTCAAAATTTTGACGATCTACAAATTTTAAAGTTAGGTTGGAGTTTAGTGCGAGATTCAAAAAAAGGAAAAAAACATCAAAACTATATTTTAAGCAATAGATAAAAGTACCTGAACGGGGCTGAGTTCAGAGCATTTTTCAATGATCTCCTTGGCGTCATCATCAGTGGATTTGTTGACTTGCAGTAACCACGCAGCTTGAGCCAGTGGCTTCAAAGTATCCATAGCATTCGAGCTTTGAAGTTCCTTCTCTTTCAGCCACTCTTCTAGATAACTGATGTTACATCTGAAAAGAGAAAGCAGCTGTTAAACTAAACTCTCTTTGAGTTTTGTTCAAAGCACACACCTGATCTGCGAGCAAAGACCTGATCTGCATGCCCTTCCTGCAGGAGCACATGTCCTTGCGGAGCATGATGTTGTTAAGGGTGGTCCCAGCCACGAGGAAGAACAGCTGTTTGATCACTTGTTTGATGAGGCCCTGGTCCAGACCGTGATGGCACATGGTGGAGTGGAAGACGGTTAGATGCTGGAGAATGGAGGAGATGGTGTAGGTCTCTGATTCCTCATAGAAGCTGTTGGAACGCTTCCTGAAGCCCGTCGGCTTCATGCTGGAAATCCCCTGTAGACTCTCGTGCTCCAGCATGCCGGGTACTAAGAAAGTGTAGAAGTAGGGTTTAGCTTACTCACAAAAGTGATAATAATGATTTTTTGCAAAATACCAAATTTGAAAAAACATTACCAATAGTGGGAGTGAGAGTCTTTTGCATGACTGAGATAAGCCGATGATAGATTTGGATGGCCAGATCGCTGAGAATCTGTCTGTGTTCGGACAAATCGAAATTCTGCAAGCAGTTCTTTTTCTGGCGAGGGGTACTTTGCTTCAGGAACTCCTTTTGTTAACACGGTGGAAAACAAGAGCATTTTAATATGTATATGATATTATCAACAGACAGAAATGAGACAGTAACTACTAAAAAAAAAAGTAAATTTGTAC
Organism: Tylochromis polylepis; assembly: GCA_015107715.1. Lineage (NCBI taxonomy): Eukaryota > Metazoa > Chordata > Actinopteri > Cichliformes > Cichlidae > Tylochromis > Tylochromis polylepis. The sequence goes on along the minus strand of VVHJ01014333.1, from coordinate 45,597 downwards.
TTCCTCCCCGCTGTACTGCTTCAGACAGTTGAGGAGCTGGTAAGTGTTTGAGAGCCAGAAGGACAGGAACTCTAAATCTTTGTGGTGACTCTAAAACAGGAAAATGTGGCTTACATTATTAGATATAAACAATACCTCAAAATACATCAATCCATTCATCAATCTATCCATATATATCCATGGGAACAGAGAGGTGTTTCCAGGCCAGCCAAGAGATATAATCTCTACAGCATGTCCTGGGTCTACCCCACCTCCTCCCGCTAGGACTTGTTTCTCCAGCTAGGTTAACCCCACCTATCTGGGGTGCAAAACCCCAAACGAGAATCTTGATCTCAAGAATTTTACTTCCTGGTTAAATAAGGGTTACAAAAATAGTTAGCATTACCATGATGACTTTCTTGACACCACCAATGATTGCATTCATAAGAGACTTGAGTTTTGCCTCATCGTTCAGGTAGTCAGCGTGGCGGACACACATGAAGAGGATGTAAGCTGGCAGGGTCGGGATCATGTTGACCGCCACGCCTTTGAGTTTCAGATCTGCAAGAAAATTGGGACAAATTTGTCAGAAAATATGGTTTATCCATTCATCTGAGTTTCAATACGCTCACTCCTGCTCACATCCACGGATCACATAGCTCATATGATTATTAAAGAAAAGGCAGCTAACGTGGCCATATTGCAGACATAGTGCAGGGGAAGAATACCTAGAATGACGTTTTGAATGAGCCTTGGTTCATCCTCTCTCTTGTACTCCAACATGCCAAGGTAATCTTTGGGAATAGTGGATGCAGTTTTTTGCCTCGCTGTTTGAGAAACAATAAATGTCATGAAAAAGTTGAAATAACTTTTATGGATTTGATTTTTTGTTTACATGTGGCGCAGGAGCTGCGGCGCTACCTTTCTGTGACATTTCGAGGCTCTTAATTTGATTCTGAAGTTTCTTTATTAATCTGTCTTTCTGGTCGAGCAGCTCTTCAAAGTCCTGAATTAAAAGTGGAATCAGTTATTGGTTTACTCTCACTGTAACCTTCTACCCTTCATACGCTCAACGCACCATGTTCTCAGCAGTTAACCGTGAAGTCTCCTCTCTGAGTTTCCTTTTGACCTCATTCTCCATCAGCTGCTGTCTCTTCAAGTGGTCATTCTCCTCTTCCAGCTCCTCTACTCTGCCTTGAAGCTCTCTCTTCGCCTCCTCCAGCTCTTCAGCTTTCTCCTCAAAGTACCTTAAAAACCCATCCAAAATCAGGATGAACCAGAAATGACGATCACTCCTTTAATCAAGAAAGACATCATTACTGCGGAGTAATTTACCTCCGTTGTGAGCTCTCTTCTGTAATCTTCTTTTGAAGATCGTGAGCCATCTCTTTGTTTTTTTCTGTTGAATGACATAAAAACAAAAGAGCAACTTAAAACAGGATTCTGCTTCACTGTGAGACTGCTGAACAAAAAAAGTGTACCTGTTAATTCTCTGTTCTGCTCCTCAACAAGGCTTTCAAGCTCTTGTTTCTGTCTCTGCAGCTCTGAAACCTGCAGCTTCAGCTCCGGTATCACCTGCGGATGAAATTAAAGCAGACATCAAGGTTACTTTCTGAAGCTCATCTCTTTAAGGCATGAAGTATAGAATAAAACGTGCAATGACATACTGAGTTTTCACTGCTAAGCCTGGACACTTCTTGGCAAATATTTTCATTGACATTGCTTTTCTCCTGGAACAGGTTTTGCAGCTTGCTGTTCTCATTCTCAAGGTGGTCCACTTTCAATTTAAAGCCCTCTACTTGAGTCTCATAGCTTTCCTTCTGCTCCCTCTGGTGGTTTTCTAGAATTCTGCCAACAAATGTGAGACGTTTAACAAATTCAAGGACAGACACTCAGAAGGAAAGCTACATGCTTCTGTTAATAAGAAACTGGTTTGCTGTGGTTGAAAAATGAAGACCTGATGGCTTTTTGTAGGCCGTCAAAGGCCGACAGCAAATCTTCAACTTCATAAATCTTCTCTGATTCGTCAGAAGTCATCCTTTAAGGAAACAATGTGTCAGGTTAGATGACTAAAAGAGATGAAGTGAGAAAACACAGTACTCAAAATAGCTGGATTACCCCAAAAGAACTTCCTCTTCAACAACCCCTCCAAGAAGCTGCCTTGCGATCTCACTCACTTTACCTGAAGAAAACATTCAGGGCTCATCAACAAATTACTTATTTTTATTTACACAAAGGAGATTATTTTCACATAAAATTCTATATACACCTCTTGCTTCCTCCGACTGCTGCTTCATCTTTCTCTCCATGTTATTTCTCTGATTTTGCAGGTTGTTCAGATCTCTGCGTAGCTCAGGAATTAGTTTGACATGCTTGGTGAGCTGGATGACCTGCTCCTGCAGGTCAGAGTTCGCCTGCACCCCCTCTTCTAACTTTCTCTGCAGACTGACTCGTTCTTCTTTCAGCCTTTTTATCTCCTCTTTCAGAGTTGCCACCTCGGCCTCGTAGTCCTGTCTCTGAATTTCAGTGTTGTTTTCCGCGATCCTTCAGGGAAGAAAAAGCTATCTGATTAAACCAAAGAAGCTGGGAAAAATATTAACTTAAAAATCTGCTTGACCATGCTGTACATCAGGAGTGTTTTTCTTTTTCTTTCCCACTGTCGCCAAAGTACTTGCTCATAGGAGGAGCTATATAAAGAAAACTGAATTGAATTCTGCAATTGTTATACTGGTCCCACCACTTGAGATCAAACTGGGCTGCGTGTTGCACATAAACTAAAAAGAGTTGGACCCCCCGGCTGTAGATGATAAATCTCACTTTTTAAATACTTACTTTCTAAGCCTTGCTTCATTTTCTTTTTCTTCCAGAAGGTTCCTCTTTACTTGATCAAAGGTCTCTGAAAGATTGTGAGGATGGTCACAAATGTGGCGCAAGCACAATCACTGTGGTGTTTATATAGAAATCTAAACTTTTATTACCTCTGGCGTCTTTGGTAGAAGCTTCAAATGTTTTCTCCAACTTCTCCTTCTCAAGGTTGAGCGCTTCTACTTCCTTTTGAAGTTGTGCAATTGTCTAGGTAAGAAAAAACAGGTTTTCCTAAAGGATCTCAAACAGAGTGCTTCCTCTGCAAACAAGAATGCAGCAAAGACACAAACAGCCTTTAGGGATCAACTTCAATACTAACCAAACTGGCATCTTCTTTAGCTTTCTTCTCTCGTTTCTCTAAAGAAGCCTTCTGGTGGGTTGATTTTTCCAGCTGTGCCTCCAGACCCTGAAGCCTTTCCATAGTTTGGGAGTGTGAGTTTGCCAAGCTTGTCAACCTTTCCATTAATCCACGATTTTCTTTGTTCTGTTAGGGAAAACATTAAATTATGTTATCTGCAAAAAACAAAAAGAAAATCAAGGCTAAAATTTGTCTCGAAGCACCGTTACCTGCTCTTCAATCTTCTTTCTGAGCTGCTGCACCCTGTAGGAGAGCTGGACATTAAGCACCAGCCGACGCATGGTCTGAAATCGCCGTCGTGCCAGCCACGCTCTGGCATACTTCTGGATAACCAGCGCTTTGTGCTCTTCTATCATCTGATAGAAGATACATAAATCAGGAGGTTACATTGAATTTGTCAACAATATTATATTATCGCGATGAAAATGATTCGTAAACCTTCTGTTACAGACCTTCTTGTATCGTTTACGAGCTATCCAACCTCGTGTGAAGGCCTGGATGGTGATGGTGGCCAGACGCACTACCTGGTAGACCTGCCTCAGGCGGTAGCCTCTCCAGTGTCTCTGGATCACCAGTGCTGCCCAGCCCTGCTTCAGTGTCGCAGCAGTCACTGTTTTACTGTAGGTTTGCAAACAAAATAACTGTATGTTCGTTTTATAATCTAAAGAGGAATCTGTACAGGATGCAGGTCAACAAAACTCAAACAAGTGAAAAGCTCTAACCGGATTGTCCTCTTTCCACGGACATACTGCTGGAGAATGATGGCGGCCTTTCTCATAACCAGGTACTTCCTCCTCTGGCTCCATCCACGAGCATGTTTCTGGATGGTCACACAGGCTCCTCGAAGTCGGTCCAGACGCAGCTTTTCAAGGTAAGCTACCTGCCCAGCTCTGAAGAAGATCTTCGTCCGGCCAAACTTATACTGGTTGGAGTCCTGGGGAGCAAGCCATGAGGCCAAAGTGACACACGGACATGGATGACGCTTATATTAGCGAGTGCCATAGGATACAAAATACCTGAATCAACCTCTGCAGCACATTCTTGCAGGTCTGTTTCTTGTCACTGAGGTCTGCCTCCACGTGTAACATTAGGATACTGTATCTGCTGTAAAACTCAATGTATGTCCACCTAAAAACAAAAACCATGCCAATAATTCAGCGTGATCATATGGAGCTGAACGTGCTATAAGTTGGGTGATTACGCTGCATGAACATATGTATAAAGTCACCTGGACGGGTAGCTCTGTGCACTGATACGAATAGTTTCAAGGACTCCGCAGGCTCGCAGCTGCTGCACTACCCTCCTGGAGTCATACCTAAAAACATGAGAAAACACCAAAAACTCAAACATGAGCAAACACTTCAGTGAAGCAAGGGTGAAACATCTGAATTAAAGATTCACTAGTAATCATACTCAAATGGGAGCTTTTCATCGTTAGGCTTAATGCAGCGCACATAGTGAGGGGTGGTCGCATTCAGTGTTTCCATGAGTAAGGAGAGGGAGCTGCGAAACTACATTCAGCAACAACGTTCAAGAGACAGGACAGAAATACAAATTCAGCCGGTTGGATAGGAAACAATACAGTATGTAAACTTCAGTGAGAATGTGAGTTCAGCCTACAGCAAAGCAGAGAAACAGAGCAAACATTAGCACCTTATCTCCTACTGAGGTTCTCAGGTGTTTATTGGCTGGTTTCACTGAAGGCCTGGCAGGCTTCACTTTGACACCCTTACTGATCACAGCGTTCTGCTCTTCCTCTTGGAAAAAGTTGGCCAGAAAGGGTAACTGATAACATTTGCAAACAAGAGAAATCTGTTAAGATGAGGAAAAGCAAACATAAAGTGAACATACAGGAAGGCTTTTGATTACCTTACTAGACCTCATCATGTCCACAAGTTCTTCATAGAGAGCATCTCTGTTCTTCTCGAGAAAACCTCTGCACTGATATTCGACCTGAGGAAATAAGTATATAAGAAAACAGTTTATAAAGTTTATAATGGCAGGGACATTTTTTTTTGCTATATTGTGCAGATGCCAGGTGATTAGACTCCACCTTGTCTGCAAAGTGCTGAATCACAAAGGCCCCATTTGATAACCTGGGCTTCTCAAACATAGGGCTGGCTTGTAGGTAGTTATAAAGCTTTTGCAACCAGCTCTGATCGGTGCCTTGAGGGAACTGTGAAGCAGAAAGATGTAAGCAAAAGATACTGACAATCAAGTCAAAATGCAATTTGTGACTGATAACACCCAGATCGTATTATTAATCAGATCTTACTAAACATTCTTCATCGAGCAAGTCAAGGATCCCCATCTTTGCTTCAATCAGATCGATGACAGGTTGATTGTCATAGAAATCTATCAGCGTCCACGGGATGTCCTCTTTCATGTACTCCTCTTGCTCCAGCTTGAATACATGCTGAAAAGACCCAAGAGAATAAATGTGTAAGCTGGTAAAGAGGTGTGTGTGGTATTTATTGGGGAATGTGGAAGAAGGCATTGCTGACCAGGTTAAACTGCTGTTGAAGCTTTTCGTTTGCGTAGTTGATGCAAAACTGTTCAAAGCTGTTGATGTCAAATGTTTCAAAACTGAGGAAAAAAAACATAATGCACATATCAAAATGGCAGCAAAAGAAAGCTGCACACATCAAACAGCTATTGAAAAAAAAAAAAAGGGGTTGCACTTGCATTACCCATAAATGTCCAGAACACCAATGAAAGCATGTTGCTTTCCTGGCACCTGTAGTGCTGTGTTTATCCTGTTTATAATGCAGTCAAACAGATGGGCATAAATATGCTTAGCTAAAGCATCTCTGGCATTTACTGCCCGATCTTTGGGAACTGGCTTCACAACCGTTTCGGCTACCAGAACGATCCTCCGATGGCACAGCCAGCGTACGAGCCCCTCTGCACTCACCCCCAGCAGCTCGCAGAAGACTGCTAGGTGTGGATCACTGGGCTGAAAGATATACAAATCAAGCTTTGTACTTAACCTGGTGAATGATTCAAGATCGGTTGCACACACAAGTTATGAACAGCTACTCACGAGAACTGATGATTTGTCATCGCCTACATTTTTGATCTCCACATTCCCCAAATGCAGAATGGCTGCCAGAACTTTAAACACATCTGACTGAAAGTCCTCCTTCAATCCTGGTGAAAAGATGTTAAAGCTAAGATAAAACTTAAAATCATATAGACAGGTTTCAGTCAAGCTGAGGCAACCTTTACCCAGAAGTGAGAAGGTCTGTCGAGTCTCTTCCAAGTCCTTCTTGTCGTTCACACCTTCAATGGTTATGTCACCACCCATGCAGGTGTAGTTGAACTTGTCCGCACTTACTGCAGATGAAAGATTATATTACTGATGCTGCATGTAATAAAATACTGCAAGACTTAGTGGTGTTTTCTAAGTGAGTTAGTTTAAATAGTAATAAAACAGCAGCAGTTCAGTGTCAAAGCTCCACAATAAACCCTCAGTGCAACACTTACGTAGTCTCAGGTTCTTAAACGCTGGTGAGTCTGCACAGGAACAAATCTGGTAGAATATGTGGTAATTACGCTCATTTTCTGCCTGAAACAAAAACAGAACTGAAGATCAATATTATGGATTAAACACAGTAACAAAACCTGAAAGAATCCTGATCTGATACTCATGCATACCTGAAAGACCACTCTGGATTTCTCTAACAGGTAGGTCCTCATGTTCGCTCCAATGATCCGGAACCTCCTGTCAAAGCTGATCTCTGTGTATTTCCCAAAACGGCTGCTGTTGTCATTCCTAGTGGTTTTTGCATTTCCTATTGCCTTAAGAGGAAATTAAATATAAGAACTATATATAAGATTTCTTTGTGTATGAATAAATATGATGAACATTTTTGCCTGTTTAGTTCAACAGCTGTTTTGTGTACAGTCTCGAGATCGTACCTCTGTTATTGGATTGGATGCCAGGACTTTGTCTTCAACTCGAGTCTTACTTCCAGATTTGCTCACAACAGCAAAGTACCTCATAGCATATCGAGCAGACACTGTTTTACCAGCTCCAGATTCACCGCTGACTATGATAGACTGGTTCTTGTGGTTTCTGAGAATGAAAAAGCAGATATAAACAAAGTACGCACCACTGTGTCTTGAAGCATTACTTGGGACTTAACTTTCATTTTAATGATCACCGGGACATAAACGCATGCATGCATAGCATCACCAGTCAAATACAATAAAACACTTTCAAATTTTGCTGATTTTATTCTCCAAAATAAAGTTATAAAAACTTTTTTCCCCCTGAAAGTTTGACTTCTATAAACATACAGTTATGGTCAGATGATGTAATGGTAATTTGGTAATTTGAGGCCTTTAATTATTTCTTCTGACTTTTCTTTTTCCAGGGTGGAATGATTATACATGTTTAATAACTTTTTTAAAAAAACAATAATTAGGCGTAGTTTGAAGTGAGTTTGGCTTTTCTCCAACCCTCACAGGGTCAAATAGATATACATACACTCACTCAAATCTAATAAGTGGGGCTGAAGGTTGTACATTGTTTATTATCTTAACAAGGCCAAGGCCTGTTAACTTCTCATTAGTGATGATGATTGTCTACAACTGGTAGTTTCTCTTTTCCAGCATAAAAAGGATTTGATTGACAGCACTAATTGGACTGACGAATACTCAGAACAATGGGAAACTCCAATAAACTCAGTGATCTGCAGATTCCAAGATCATCAGTTCAAACAACTGTAAGTAAGTACAAGTTATTCAGATGTTTTAACACTTTCTTGGCGCCGACCAAGGTTTCCCCCATGCATATGTTAGTAGACTCCTTTTAAATCAGCAGACTCATGCTCACTGCCTCCAATCTGCATACAGTCATCAGTTCTCGCTGATGTAAAACTACTATAAAACTTAACTGAGGCAATCTCAACTTTTATTTACCTTGCCATCTGTTTGTAAGCCTCCTCTGCCACTGCAAATATATGAGGGTCCATGTCTCCCATGTTCTGGCCTGAGTAGGCATGAATGATTGCATCTCCATAGATAGGAAGCTGCTTATAGGGATTTAGAGCCACCAATATAATACCTGAAATGAGGGAACAACACAGACTGAGCAAGAAATTTAACCTGCTAGCAGCTTACACCTCAGTTCTCAGTTACACAAATGGGCGACAAATTAACAAAAAAACAAAAACAAAAACAAAACAGCATAAAGTGTTTTAGTAAGGTGTTGGCTCACTATGTTGGCCCAAAATCTCTGATGACTCTTAAAGCCATAACATGTGAGTCATTACTTGTATACTTATCATGTTATTCAGTGATTCATCATGGCCTATATAACTGCTTCAGTATCCTGTTTGTGATCACTTGGAGCAACGTTGTATGGATTTACAGTGAAAATGCATTACAGAGCCATAGGACCTCCTCATTGTAAGGGTCATGCATTCAAGGTTTTCCTTTAATTTGTCACCCATCTATAGTTTTAAGGCTTCTTGGAGCTGTACCACAGTAGGTATAGATGATTCTGGACTCCACAAATCGCACTTTGAGATTGTGCAGGACTGCAGGTTCATGCAGGTAACTCAGAGCTGTCAGGTCATTCTCCCCCACCAAGATGTCTGGGTTTCGGAGAGGAGGGAGTTGTGGTTTAGACGGGTCAACAGTGTAGCAGTACTCCTGTCCAGTGATAGGTGATGTAGGAGAATCAGGTCAGCTGGTGCCTCTAACCATTATAAATGTAATAGTGTCACATATTGAAGGTTTTATTAGTCACTTTCCATTTTACTTACAGAGCCATCCTCAAGAAGCAGTTCAAGAACTTTATCTCCTGAATGGAAATCTTTCACAATCTCTGCCGATTTCCACACATGTTCTTCATCTGATATCCACACTCTGTTGTACTAAAATGATTTAAAAGTAACAAATAATTATTTCAGTTATTAATGCCACGGCTTACTGTATAAGTGACTAAAACCAATACATGCAAGAGAAAATCCACCCAATAGGAACCTAATACTCCTTCGTATATGCTACCTCATAATATTATATCATAAAAAAGATGTAGCTAAGTGTTTCGCCTTTAAATTCCTGTGGATCTGTTTGCCTTAACAACCTTTCACAGCGCTGACAAAGTTTCCATATGTTTCTGTAAACTTCCAACCTCTAGACTGTATGGAAACATGATCTTACCCGTATTTTAAAAAGATTAGGCTTGTTTTCCCTCTTACCTTAGTGTACAGTTCCAGCACAGCCATGTTTGTGCATTATTTTTGTAACTTTTTTTGTCCGTCTGTTTATCACCTGCTTTTTCACAGCCTTCCAGGTTACCAACACATCTCCCCGCCCCTCACAGATATACCGGAATCACCTATCAAGTTAGCCCAGATTACAAGGTTCCGATGACCTTTTTCAAAATAAGAGTCCCCCTGAGACATTTTTTGAAACACACTTTCTGCATCATTACAGAGGTTACGTCATCTGTTTCATGTTCATTTATCCTTCTGCGTTGTTCTGTATCATTCAAAGCAATTAAACTGTACTTAATATTATAAATTTACTTTTTATTCTTTGTAGCCTGTTACTGTTCATTTTTAAAGAATCAAAAGACTAAAGAGTGAAAAAGATCCTGCTGAACAGATCAATTTTTACATTTTACCTGAAACTCTTTCCTTGGACACCCAGATACCGTTTAATTGTTTAAATTATATTGATATTTAATTCTAAGATATCTCAGTTATTGTCAACACAGTTTTTTGCCATTACTTAGAAGTAAATTACCAATAAACCACTTGAAAAGTCTCATGTAGTCATAGTTTTAACTGATCACAAGTGAAGGCCGGGAACTGCAGTGGTTGAAAAAGCTCTTGCATTCATTCTGAAAAACCGAGCAGTCATCTCCCGGGTTTGCCTCCTCTCGGTGCCTTGTCGCTCACCTGCTCCGGACTTTGGATGACTCCGCCCTCCCGTCTTGTGACAGCGGCTTGACAGAGTGGGTGTGCTCGTTTTTGATCAAGGATTCTCACTGCTAAAGAAACCGGATGCTGACGTTGGTCACCTCATATGTGAGCAGATTTAAGCACACAAACGCTTAAGCAATAATAACTTTTTACTTTACTTTTTTTTTTTTTTTTTTTTTTTTAAACCAGTACCACAA
>VVHJ01014333.1:4326-26756 GCA_015107715.1 Tylochromis polylepis | reverse complement strand
AATCTTACCCGGGAAAAAAAAAAAAAAAGAAGAGTACATGGGAATAAAAAGACATAATGCGTAAGGACTGAACTTTAGCTTCTTTTTATCCTCACTGCACTGACTTAGTGAAGCAGTTGAGAGGACTGCATTTAAATAAACTGTGTTCAGATGCTAAATGCCTCTCATTTTTAACATATCCCACATTATTAGGCAAAGATGATCTTTTTCCCATATTTAGTTTGTTGGTATATGGTCACCTTATATAGGTAGGATATAGTAAACTTCTAAAGATCAACATGATGTTACCTTATAGTACTGCTTTCTAGCCATGTGGGCCCTCCAGAAGCACTGAACAGTGATAGCTGCAGAACGCTGCTGCTGGTAGCGTTTCCTTTTCGACCACATTCGTACATTGCGCTGGATGATAACAGCTGCTCTGGTTTGCCGCAGAAACTTGGCATAACTGACAGAAAAAAAGCATTTCAGAAATATGTCTAAAATATCCATAAGGTTTCTAAAATCAAACTTCTGCTCTTGTTTGACATCCCCACTTACCAGCGTGCCTGGTGACCCCGTACATGTTTCTGAATAGTGATGGCAGACTCCTTCATCCTCAGATACTTTTTGCGGGCCACCCAGCAGCGAATAGTCTTCTGGATGCAGACACAAGCCATACGCAGTTTGTCCGAGCGCAGCTTCTCCAAGAAAGCCACTTGGCCAGCTCTGAAGAAGATCTTGTTTTTGCCAAACTGGTACTTCTCCTGGTCCTAAAACAAAATAATAAACCACAGTGCCATATGTATTACATCACATTAAAGTGAGTCTGTGAAAGCTGATTTTATCAAATACACCCATACCTTTATAAGTTTTTCCAGGAGATTTTTGCAAGCCTGTTTTCTATCGGGAAGCAAGTCCTTTTGCTTCATGAGAACCCGATAACGGCAAAAAAATTCCTGATAGGTCCATCTGCAATAATCAGATCATAAATTATATCTATAATTTATATGGGATTATCTATTGCAAACACATTTGTTTTTACAGCTTCTTGTGGCCCTTTGCTCTGTATCAGATGCTCTTGCTGATATGTTACCTTGATGGGAAGCCTGCTGCTGAGATCCGGATAGTTTCGAGGATGCCGCATGCTCGAAGCTGCTGTACCGCCCTCACAGGGTCCAATCTTTATTTAAAATAACATAAGTGTACAACTTTTCATCTGTTCTTGTCGAACACAGCTGTATGAAAAAGAAGTGGAAAACAAAACAAACAAACAAACAAAAAATTCTGCCTCACGTGAATGGAGCTTTATGGTCATTTGGTTTGATGCAGCGCACATAGTGAGGAGTTGTAGCATTCAGTGTTTCCATCAGCAAATGCAGGGACTGTCGAAACTGAATAAAAAGACAAGAATTAACTCTTCCTAAGAGAACAGAAAAATACAATAATTAATATGGTCAGTTACTATAAATTTCCACATTTGTTTTAATTCTTCCTCGTCATGCATTCTCTCTTCAAGGATCTTAAACCGGGCAAAGACTTGACACTGAACAGCTGATACGATGTCCACAATTATGCATGCTCTCCAGGCTGTGAGAACAGGGACTTCATAACTATCAACCATCAAATTCACAATGCTTCTTTATAATTTAACAGTTATAAAGAAGGATTAAGAAACATAAATATGAGTACTTTAGCGAACAGAGTAACAATCAGCAGCTAGATCAAAGCATATCTGCTTCTCTGTCTGTTCTGCATGAGCTGGTTATTACAGGTTTTACTAACACTGGGATAAATTCATCTTTACAATGGGTATGCTTACACAATGAGACCCTGTACCACTTTACAGAATTCATTAGCACATAGTCACAAGAAAGGCCAGCTAAATCCTGTAATCCTGTCCAGTGTCATGGCCATCTATGCTACGAGAGTTGTGTGAGTGGAAATGTCAAAGTTACTTGGGAGTGGGTGCCACTCAGCTGGCTGTACATACAACCTTTATGAAAAAGGTTGTAGCCTGAAAAAGCTAGAGAAGCCTCAGTTCCACCCCAGATCATTTCCTTCATGCCTCCCTCACTTTCACCCTAATTTCCTGTTTGCTCTATGATGTCCTACCAAAATAAAGACTGAGTGAGTCATTTTCTCACCTGTAGTCCAACAGTCTTCTTAGTATCCTTCTTAGTTGATCCAGCCCTTCCAATGCTGCTTGTAAGTTTGTTAGAAGAATTTGCTGCCTTCTCGTCATCCTCAAATAGCATCAGCAGCAGATCAAACTGAAATTATCATTTTTAAGAGCGCAAAACAAAAGTAATCAGTGAACAGCAGATGGCAGCATTTTCAATACGGACAAGTGTGTACTTCCTTCAATAGTTGTGCTTGAACAATTCAAGGGTGTGTGCCCACAAACTTACAACATTTGCTCTTGGCAAAGTGATGCTGGAATTTAACCCTACTGAATACTTTTTTTTTTTTTAATAAAACACTTGCCTCCAAAAACAAAAACAAAAACAAAAAAAACTGGATGAGCAGAAGTGAGATAATAAACAACAGAAAGTTTATAAGTTCACCTTGCTCTTTTTCAGCACATTTATCTGTTCCTCATTGACTGTGTCCTTATTTTTCTCCAGGAAGCCGACACACTGATACTCCACCTAGGCACAAAGGACCAGGTCAGACTGTGACTCTAACTAAAGGAGCAAAGGTCATATTCGCTCAGAGGCTGAAGTAGACTGATTGGTATGGCTTCAATAAACAGAATCATATGAATCAAACATTTGTGGGAAAGGTATATTTTGACTTTGCAGACTGGTACAACTTCACGGTTTTTACTCTTGCTTAGTAAATATGAGTCACACATCCGTCTGTTTCCACACTGCTTGTTCTGTTCAGGATATGGAGAGCTGGAACTAATCCCAGCACACACTGGGCAAAAGCATGGGTTTATGCCACAGAGTAGTCACTAACCAATCAAGTCACAAGTACACACATTTGCATCCACAAGCAATTCAGTTCAAGTTCATTTGAGACACCTGGAGAAAACCCATTAACACACAACACAAAAAGATGCCGAACCTCTCAAGCTGAAGCAATGGCACATTAGTGTAAGCCATACAATTGCTTTTCACCTTGTCAGCAAAATGGTGGATGATGAAAGCTCTATTTGACAACCTTGGTTTTTCAAAGTGAGCATTCTGCTTCAGGAGGGTGTTGTAAAGCTTCTGTGCCCATGTTTCGTCAGAGCCTTTGGGCATCTATGGAAAGAGGAAGAGCTGACACATCAGTTAGTCATGGCATTACTCATAACCTCCAAGCACAGTGTGTCGGAGAGTCTGAAAAGCAACTGGACACACTTCTGGTGGGAAGAAAATAAACAAAAACGGCATTTTACCTTACACTCCTCATCCAGAAGATCCAGGACGCCCAGTTTGGCTTCAATGAGATTAATACAAGGCTGATTGTCATAGAAGTCAATTAGTGTCCAAGGGATTTCCTCTTTCATGTACTCCTCTTGTTCCAGTTTGAAGACATGCTGGAAAGAGTGGAAGCTAAAAATGATTTACAGGTATTGTATGTTTTGACCAAAGGAAATAACATTATAAGATAATAAGATCTGTCATTATAGTTCAAAATAAATAAATATATATGTATAAACAACACTTTGAGGAGAAAAAGACACATACCAGGTTGAACTGTTGTTGAAGCTTTTCATTTGCATAGTTGATGCAGAACTGTTCGAAGCTGTTGATGTCAAAAGTTTCAAACCTGAAGAAAAATACAAGGTTAAATTAAAAAACAAACGTATCTGGTGAACTGCAGATCATAAACAGGGAAATGAACAGCAAACCTCGTGTTCAAAAACAGACCCGTAAATGTCGAGCACGCCAATGAATGAGTGCTGCTTCACTGCGGATTTTAAGGCACTGTTGATACTGTCCACAGTCCAGCTGAAGAGTCTGGCATAAATGTGTTTGGCTAGGGCATCTCGGCCATAGATCGCGTTCATTTTGGAAACAGGCTTAACATAGGTTTCTATGGTTGTATTGAGCTTCCTGTGACATAACCAGTGGGCCATTTCTTCACAAGGCACTCCCATCAGGTCACAGAAGACCATCAGGTGGACATCATCCTGCTGGAAATACATGAACAACATTGATCTGATAAGGACCTACACATCCTCAGAACAACATTCATAAAATTATATTTTTTTTTTTAAAAAAAACAAAAAAGATAAAATTGTATGTTTACCTTTATGCTGCATCTGTCTGCTGACTGGTCTTTCACCTCCACATTGCTAAGATGAAGAATAGCTGACAGAATTTGGTAAATTTCCATTTGATCACTTTCTCCAATTCCTACAATCAAAACAAAAAATGAGGAGTAATCATGTCACAGAGTCCAAAAACAAAACTGTACAGATGAATGACAAATGAACCCTTGACCCCTATAGTGAGGGGATCCCGTGTTTCTATGGGGGGGGGGGGCTTTAGTTAATGGCCAGCATACAACCCAATTTCATCTCAAGTGGGCTGGACAGAAAAAATGTTTACTTAATGTAAAGAAGTGCATGTATGTTCTAAAAATGTTTGCATTTAAGGAACCACATGAAGTGAATTTCAGTAACATTTCACATGCATTATAATTCACACACTGGACCTGCAAAAAGCATAGAGAGTACAGTTTTGTAACTATTTTACTGTGTACGAAGCAAACAACTTATGCCCATCCAAAAATACTTTCTACACAATTTAATGTAACTCTTTCACAGTATTCAGATCAGTCCATCAAAATTGAAGATATTATGCTACCCAGAGGCTGAATTGGACTTAAATTAAATGTTGTGTCCTTCCCACTTTGGACTTGCGTGTCAAACATGACTCTATAACACAATCATCCAACGATCTGCTCTACTTGTACATGTAAACCTTACTGAAACACAGCTAACACTCACCTAACAGTGACAAAGACCTACGGGTATTGCGCATCTCTTTGGCATCATCCACTCCATCTATGACTGGGCTCTGACCCTGGTTAGTGCAGTGGAAGTCATCTGCGCAACCTTACCTCATTGATGAAAGAAAATACTACATTAATACAGATAACTGCAATTGCAATATTTTTATTTTTTTTAAATGCCTAAAGGAAATTCATATTTTAGAGAATTGCACACCTAACCTGAAGGCTTTGAACTCTGGTAAATGTGAAGAGGCACATAGCTGGTAGAATATATGGTAGTTCCTTTCTCCGTGGGCCTAAATGAATGAATAAGCCTTTATTGTCACTGCAGTTGCCTGCATTGAAATTGATATCGCTTCCGACCATACATACATTACACAAACATCACAATGAGGAGACGGGTCAGAACAGGTGATTTCAGGAAGAAAACAATGAAATGTGCAACACATTGGGGAAGTGGAGGAGAGAAAAAAAAAAGAGAATTCTACTCAAACTGATCTCCTGAATACAGAATACTGAATAAAGTCGTGAATACAGATGTGACATGGTAACCACGAAAACGTACCACAAAGAAAACTCCATAAAAGTACACACATTAGAGTAACGCGTTTAAAATGAGGCGGAAATACAAACTAAGTGTTGCCTTAAAAGTAGCTGGTGCTCTCCCAGACAGATCAAACAGTGGGTTGTTTATGTTTGATTGTTACTACACTACTAAGATCAGATTAAACACACTGTTACACAAACATAACAGTGGTTTAAAGTAGCTCACTTTCGGGAAAAACATCACATAGAAAGATCAAATATTCAAGTGAAATCCAAAGAAATCAAATTTACCTGAAACACAACTCGAGACTTTTCCAGTAAGTAGGTTCTCATGTTAGCCCCAGTTATACAATACTTCTTGTCAAACCCAATCTCTATGTATTTTCCAAAGCGGCTGCTGTTGTCGTTCCTTGTTGTCTTGGCATTCCCAAGGGCCTAGATAAAACATAAAATATGATAACAATATAGCGCCTCTAGAAGTGCTTTGACAAATGGTGAATTCAAGACAAAATATAAATATTCAGACCCGGGTGTGATTTGAGAGAAAAATCAGAAGGGTGTCGTTTTCATGAAAATAATTAAGAAAACATAGTTGGGCTATATCAAGAAGCGAGTGTAACATTTCATATCCTTCATATCAAAGTTTTCTATCTCGATCTCACAGGCAACAGCCCCGGAATATGACTGCAGTTCAACAAGTTTAAATAAGATGACAAAGATCTGCCCATGGACAGGGAATTCTGATGTAGATGATCAGGCATGTGTTTGGCACTCAGTAGTAATATTTGCAGGGTTTTCTGTAAGGGTCCCGGTCTGCTGTTCTGGATCCTAATCTATTTTTAATTTATTTGTCTAGCTGCAGTTGTCATGCTCAAACAGTCTGTTAGTGCTTAGTGGCATAATCAAAAGCCACGTAGGCATCAGGGTAGATCAGGACCAGAATCAACCCACGCAATGCTGCGTTATTTCTACTGTGACAGGAGTTTTCATCCCAACAGTGAAAGGGTATTTCTAAATTAACTGTTGCAGAGAAATGTAGACCAGAGGTAGAGAAAGGAAGTCACATCCTGATTAACGCTACAGTTCCAATTAAATGAAATGAAAGAGTAAATAAGTTAAAACAGCAACAACAACAAAAATTGGACACAAAACTGAAAACAATGATACATGTATAAATTTTGTGTATAACATAAATAATATCAGTATACGTACAGGTGTTCAGTAACTTTTAATATCTTCTATTCTTGTCTTAAATGTTACCTCCATGATGGGACTGGACGCAAGAACTCGCTCCTCCACATTGGCCTCTCCAGAGGAGCTGACTGTGGCAAAGTAACGCATTGCGTACTTAGCAGAGACGGTTTTGCCAGCCCCAGACTCACCACTCACTATAATGGACTGATTTCTTTCATCCCTGGATGAAAGTGTCATACAGACGGAACATTAGTAAGAGGACATGGAGAAGAATTTACTTGTTTTAAAATTTAACATGATATGTACTTTGAAGTGTCAACACCTGGCCATCTGTTTGTACGCCTCTTCTGCGACTGCAAAGATGTGGGGATCCATATCCCCCATGTTTTGTCCGCTGTAGGCATTAATGATGCCAGCGTCATAGATGGGCAGTCTCTCATACGGATTGATGGCAACCAGGACAATTCCTAAATTCAACCACAAGAAATATGTTCACACTCAATTACAACATCATGAATCGTCTAAAACGACTTCTTCCCATGTATTTAAACTCTACCACGGCAAACAAGCTGCAAAAGCAAACTGGTTATCTGATTGTTAAACGTATTACTCAAATTTGGTAAATGAAAATATCTCAAAAGTATTTACAGTGGAACCAAAACAATTTTACTTTCTTTATATCCAGAAATACATAAATATGACAAAAATTAACAAACATGAATGAACATCAGTCTTTTAATCCAATAAAGCTGATAAATTTGTTTTGGAAAAACAAACAAACAAACAAACAAACAAACAAACAGACCAAATCAAACAGCTTGGGTACAATAAATGATGTTAAGCCTAATAGAAAGAAGTCTGTACATAATACAGTGTGTATGTATTACTTAAACTTGTATTTTTTTAATAGCCACCAGGGGGCAACACCACTACGGACGCAAAAAGACTGGTACAAGAGTCTGGGAGAAAATAATCCCGGACTCTCAATGCTCACAATGACTTGTGACTGACATGTCATTATTCAGTGAGTATGTTGTTTCACAGTTAGAGCCACGCCCCGCTCATCACATCCACACACAGCAAGTGACTCTGGCAACCAGAGACCCTAGAAAGTGACGACATTCAATAACTTCGTCATGCATAATTTGTTGCACGATAGCTATTTTTGTAATTTTGTCTCTGTATACCACCACCGTGGACTTAAAACAATCAAGATGTGACTGAAGCGTAAGCTTTCAGCTTTATTTCAAGGAGTTAAAAAAAAGAATAAGATTGACATAATTCCTAAAACGGTTATTGCAATTTTTATATACAAGCATGGCTAGGTGAGGCCTGTACCATCATTGTTTCATGAAAAATGAAGGCGACATTATTAGCTTTAGTGAATTCAGCGTTGAATTTGCATATTATAGCTTTTCACTGTAATTTTAAATATGAGGCTCAGAGAGATGTCAGCGCAAGTGACAGAGGAACTCATTAGGCTAGGAAAGGAAAATTAAAAACAAATCTGTCACAGAGATGGCAAAAACTTTAGGAGCAGCCAAATCAACATTCTTAAAAAACAACAACAATAAATGCACCGGCCAGCTCAGCAACACCACAAGACATGAAAGACCACAAAACACCACTAAAGTGCATGATGACAGATTTATTTCCAGGGTTAAGAAAAACAACTTCACAACAACATCTAAACAAGTCGAGAACACTCTCGAGGTTTACAACAAGGTGCAAACCACTCGTTACACTCAAGACCAAGAAGACCAGATAAGAGTTTGCCAGAAATCATCTAACAGAACCAGCACAGTTCTGGAAAGAAAAAGAACCTTTGTACAAATGAAAAGATGAACTTGTACCAGAATGATCATGATCTGAAGCATAACACACTCTGTGAAACATGGTGGATGTTGTGGTATTGCCATGCATGGCTGCCAGTGGAACTGGGCCACTACTGTTTGTTGATGATGTGACTGGCTGATAGCAGTAGCAGGATGAAGTGTGAAGTGTGCAGGGCTATACTCTCTGCTCAGATTCAGCCAAATGCAGCAAAACTGATCAGATATGGTTTAACATTGTAAATGGATAATGACCCAAAGCATACTGCAAAAGTACCTCAAGAGTTTTGCAAGGCATATTCTTGCTAATGTCTTCAAGTCAATGTCTCCAAGTCAGTCACCTGATCTCAACCCAAAAGAGCATGCTTTTCAGTTACTGAAGACAAAACTGATTCTAGAAAGATCCACAAACAAGCACCAGGGTTTTCAACCAAAAATCAAAAACAATTTTTATTGTTAAAATGACTGTTAGTTGTACAATTAACTTTGAGCTCTGAAAAGCCCCTTTAATTAAAGCTGAAAGTTGGCACTTCAATCACATCCTGATTTTTTGAAAAATGTATTATTTGAAAATCCACAGGTGTTGAGAGGCAGTACCACAAAAATTGTGTTTTTAATCCAACAAACTATGGACCTGGAACTATATGACAGGGTGGTAAATGCATTAGAGGCTTACCTCTAATGCATCTTCTCATGCAGAAAGTATTAACAGAACTCGATGCAGTCCTGTGAAAATCTAAATATGCTCTTACTGCTTATATAGGCATTGATAGGGTAAAATAGCAGGTGCAGCTAATCAAATGACCTTTAGTTAACTGATCATCCACAAGTATAACCACATAGCACCATATTTAAGAAAAAAAAAAAAACAGCAGCACAAACACCTCTAACTGTGAACCATGGTGGTGGAGGGGTGATGATTTGGGCTTGTTTTGCAGACACAGGACCTGGGCACCTTGGAGCCAGAGTTCACCATGAACTTCTCAGTATACCAAAATATTCTAGAGTTAATGTGTGGCCCAGGCTGCCTACAGTCAAATTAAAATGTTGTTTTTCACATTATTGTCGGCAAGCAGAGCATAGGAATGTCCACTGGGAACCAACCGCCAGCTACAAGGTGGGAGAAGCAAAAAAAAACAAAAACAAAACCCCAGGCTTCATGAAAAAACTTCACAAACGAGTGGGTGACATCATAATGGCCCACCAAAGATTTTGGGACCTTTTTAAACTTTGTAAAAGCTAATTTTCCACAGTATCCATTGGTTTTCATTTAATTCATTTATTTGAAGTATCCTGTATTATATATAGTGCTGTGTTCCTTTAAAAGCGATCTGCAGCACATACTGTACATCGGCATAACGTAGCGCAGATTATGTCAGAGTGTACAGTGAGCAGAGCTCCAAAGTCTACAGTGACAGTGATAGTGCGAGTCAAAGGAAATGTCGCTCGTTACCACAGTATGTGTAAATCAACTTGGAGTCGATAAAGCGCACTTTGAGGTTGTGTAGCACTGCTGGCTCATGGAGATAGCTTAGAGCTGTGAGGTCATTCTCCCCCACCAGGATATCTGGGTTTCTTAGTGGCGGCAGGTTGTTGGTACGGGGGTTTATTTTGTGCTCCACTTTCTAGAAAGACACAAAAAGGTAGCAAAACATGAAGAAGAGAGTAAGTTGCTTCCACTTTTAGGGGAAAAAAAGTGAGGACAAGGAGTAAAGAAGAAGACAAACTAGATGGTTAAACACAAACATGGCAGCACCAGGTGTGCCTAATGATGAAGCTTTAAAGCAGCCACTGTGCTCACCCTGTTCATGTTCACTCATGATAAAGCTCTAGCCTCATTTTCATACTTGCTGTGCATGCCCAAACTCGACATCACAGCTGCAGGCAGCAGCAGAGCTGAGGATAACTCGTCCTCCATTTTTCCTATTTTGAAGCCAGCAAATGAATTTGTTGACTTCTTTGAGTGTTTCAAACACAGGTCCAAGGTATTTGCCTTGCCTGAGGATTTTCGTGTGCTCGTCAAACAACTCAGCTGTCTCAAATAATCCTTCAGGGCACATAGAAATTTACGAGGCTCTGTTGCTAGCGTTCCTGCAGAGAAATGTGCGCATGGCTCTCAGACAGAAGATCCATGTCCATTTCAGTGCCTCTGTGTGAAACTCGTGTGTGTACCGTATGTGCAGTAGTTGGTATTTAGCTGCCTCACCGTGCCATCCTCCAGCTGCAGATACAGCGTCTGGTCGCCAGGAGTGTAGTCTTTGGTAAGCTCTGCTGATTGCCACACTTCTGCTGCATCTGGGAGCCATACACGGGCATACTGAGGGGAAACGGGTCAGAGCCATTCAACCATTGCACTTACAGAAACCGTACAAAAAAACTACAGGAAAATTACGGAAAAGCTATTATGAAGCTGCCAGACAGCATTCACTCATATCATCAACACTGACACAGTCTAAAAGGTCTGATTTAAAGAACTTTACTAAAGGAAGAGTTTTTAAACTCTTCATTTAAGCGGACACTCCTAACAGAAAATCGCCGTACTTGACGGTTACCTAAAAGTTAACTCAGCTGGGTGGAGATGCTGGATACCTGATAGTCTAATTCAAACCTACCTTGGAGTAAAGTTCAGCAGCTGCCATCTCTTTAACGTCCTCAGTGAGCCTGCTCAAACGTTTTCTTCCCGCGTAGAGAGGTGCCGAGCATTTTTACTGACTCCCGGAGTAGAAAGCCACTAACTTCTCTCCTCCGCTCTCTGGGACTCCGAGCGCCTAGCGGAGACTGGGATTCAACACATGCGTCTGCCCCAGCACGTTTTGCTCTCGTGCGTCTTGCGTGCCTCCCAGCGGGCAGCAGGCTCATCTCAGCCCGCGAGGACAACGGCACTGTAACCGTGGGGCTACTAATTATAGTGGAAAATACTCTTTCCAAATCATTACTGGCTCACGGGGCACTACGCAGAAGTTCACATCTTCTTGTATTAACGAACTGTTTTGCAGGGCAGTGAAAAAGTAGACTTTTTTTCTGTGACCAAGTAAAATGTGCTGTGCGTAGCGTGACCCTTCAGTTACTTCATATCAGTCTGCCTCTTAGATATGAAGAGAAAATCACATTATTAAATTACATTAAAATATAGGACATGTTGGTAGTCAAAACGCATTTGAGTGAGTGCTTTTTTGCAAAACCTGACAACATAAGACTGTGCACTTCAATGCTGTAGAAACATTATTATTATTAGAATTAATATTCTTTCATCACAGGTTTGTCTGAACACGAGTGGAGCACCCTGCTGAAATTGAATGAAACAGCAATATGGACTTTTGTTAGTCATTCAAGTCAATCCATTGACACCATGTTTTCATTTGTCTGTATGGTGGGTGAGAGGCTGAGGTTGTTTCACTTTAAGGATAGCCAGATTGAGATGCTTCATGGGCCAGTTCCATTTGATTATAGTCTTTACCTGAAGTCATAGTCTTGTTTAAGTGTTAGTGCAAAAAAGTTAAAGTATCCACTACGCAGAATCATACACACTCACAGAAAAATCCCAATAGATCAGCAGTTTCTGAAATACTGAGACCAGCCTGTCTGACACAAACAACCATGCCACATTCACCTTTCTCCCCCATTCTGACAGTTGGTTTGAACTTCAGCAGGTTGTCTTGATCACAGTCCTGCTGAATCTCAAACAAACTGGCTGATTGTTAAGAACACCTGTTCAACTGCCAAAGTGGCCAGTGAGTGTACATTATTGGATCAATGGTATTGATTCATTAACATGCATGTTATTTGCACACAAAATATTATGGATCAAATGTAGAAATGAGCATAACATTGAAGTATACTTGAGTACCGGTACATTTCACCACTCTATTCATGTTCCCATCCAATGCTTTTGAGCATTGTAATATAAACGGGTTTCAGCTCAGTGGCATGGGGTACTTCACTCGCACACCTCAGACATACATCTGTATACTAACTAAAAATATTCAATATAAAAACATTAATATGAAAAGTAAAACATCTTTGTTATAAGTACATCAATGCAATAGAAACATTTCAAGTGGTTCTCCTGTAGTTGTTTCTTAGTAAAAATTTAAGCATAAAAAAATAAATGCAAGGACAAATTCCACTGAATAAGTGTAAGATATTATGCAAAACTATTTTTATTTACAAAACAAATGCAACAGTGCAACTGCACAGTAAATGCACATGCACACTCCAGACATGTCAGGGGAGTTTGTTTCCATAAAATCCTAAATCCCAGTCAGACAATGAAGGACATTTCAGGCAAGACTCACAACTAATATTCTAACAGAGGGAGCAAATATTGCTCAAGAGAAACCGTTCATTCATTTTAAGGCCATTTTAGAGGTCAGGATGAGATTGAGACCAGCAGCAAGTCAATGCAAACTAATGTTACTAACGTGATTTAAACACAACTGGATACAAAGCATGTAAAAGCTAGTCTTGAGTACTTCAAAAGCACAGAATCAAGTAGTATGACAAAGAAAACAAGGGACTTAAACAGAGTAGAAGGAAAAAAAACCCAATAAATGGAGGATTGACTTTTCACCATTAAAATGCCTCCATAAGCGCATGGGATCCCTCAAATTGCTGTAAATTCAGTTTTCTGTTTATAGTTCTTTGTTTTTAGCCTAATGACTGGGAACAAAGAGGAAAACGAACCTTTTCACAAGCTTTCAAGCAATTACTATGGAGGCATATATCCTTAAAAGCGAAACAATTTGTCAAGATAAGATAGCCATAACATCTAAATTTATAAGTGAACTGTTCAGAAGAAATCAATATCTATTGAGTCTTTAAGAGCCTGAGAAACACTTTCACTTACTACTCAGCTGAATTTATCTCACTGATACCCCAGTGCATCACAGTTGCCAATTGTTCAAGTATTTGGTTTGGTACATGACTTGTTCTTACAGAATACAAACAAAAGGAGAAAAATAAAATGTAAACAGCATGACGCGAAGTAGATATTAAATGGACATGGGAATGGTAGCAAAACAGTAAACATAAAACCATCAACCAGCCAGTTTACTGGCCACGATGGAAGTTTTTCTTTGAGGCAGGTCCTGAGGTGTTGGGATGTGTCCTCCTGTGATCTCAGTCTTCTCCGTTAGGGCGGACGGCAACTGTTTATTCTTCATTTTTGCCTTGGCCATGTTGTAGTCCCCAGAATCAAAATACTTTTGCTGTAAACAAGAATAAACAGAGTGAGATCTCTATAAGGCTGACATCTTTTAGTTGTAGTAGCTAGCCAAAGTTAGGTGAGAAACTTACCCCCTTCTGGAGTCTTTTCCTGAGAAATTCAGATCCCCCTGGCTTGGCTCCAAGGTTGGGATATCTGGCCTTCAGTTTGGCCTCCTCTGATTTTTCTGGGCTGATTACCTTGTCCTCCATTTCCTGTTGACAGAGTGCAATGTGTAAGGATGGTAAAAATTTTCCACTTGGCTCACTTGAAATGAGGTTTTCCAGCCTTAAGCATCAACGTGACAATAACGAAACTTCAATATACTGTACACTGACAGAAGCAGATACTATGACTACAGATTACTTTGTTTGATTAGATACCGGCGCCGCCATGAGGCAAACTGCTGTTTGCACTAGCATTAAAGTTACTGTTAGCACAATGAGCTACTGTACAGTGAAGCAACCTGTTTGCCAGACCCAAAACAACACAATTTTACTCTACCAACAAATGCTAACAGAATATTAGCCAATTATACAGCATCGCTAAGGATTTCAGTCAAGGTTAGCAACTGGCTAACTAGCTTGGTGCTAGCCGCCAGCTAACCAAGCAGCACTGGCTAACTGGTACTAATTTGATGTAATTTTCCATTTAGTGGTTACAGTTTACCTGCTGTTCCTCCGAAATCCTCGTTTCTTCAACTTCCTCGGACATGGTTGTGCTGTATTCCCGCTCTGTTCGCAAAACTGTAGCTATGGCCGAACAAGCTGCTCTTCGGGAAGATAAAAGGTAGCACTGTCAAAGGAGCAGCCTGTCATGCAGCCTGTGTAGCAACAGGCCAGTGAATCGATGCTAGAGACGCAGATGGGCGGGACAACAGAGATCATACAATTTGTAGGCGCTAATAACAAAGTTGTTTTTCTTCAGACTAATCCACGGGTAAAAATATGATGGCGTTGTTGAAATTTGATTTGGCATTGTATATGGATTTTTTTTAACCCGTCACTTTGTTTAGGTACACCTGTTAAATCAGAAACAGAATACTTTATTAATCCCAGAGGAAAATATGCAACTGCTCATCAATACAAATATCTAATCAGTCAATCACATAGCACCAACTCAATGTATTTAAGTATGTAGACACGGCCAAGACAACCTGCTTAAGTTCACACTGAGCATCAGAATGGGGAAGAAAGGTGATTTAAGTGGATTTGAACATGATATGGTCGTTGTTGCCAGATAGGCTGGTCTGAGTAGTTCAGAAAGAGCTATTTCCAAACAGCCATCACTAAGGGCAGAGAGGAATAGCCAGACTGCTTCGAGCTGATGGGAAAAGCAACAGTAAAACAAATAACCACTCATTATAGCCAAGATATGCAGAAGAGCATTTCTGAAAGCATAACGCCCTGAACCTTAAAATAGATGAGCACCAGTGGCAGGCAGCCATATTGGTTGCCATTCCTGTCAGGAAGAACAGGAAGCTGAGGCTATCACACAGGATCACAAAAATGGACAACAAATGACTGGAAAAATTTACTTGGTCTTGACTTCTGGTGCAATATTCAGATGATAGGGCCAGAATTTGCCATAATCTGCACGAAAGCATGGAGCCATCCTGCCTTGTGTCAATAGTTCAGGCTGGTGTTTTTGAAAAGGTGAGGAGGATATTTTCTTGGCACACCTTGGGCCACTTAGTACAAATTGAGCATCATTTAAATACCACAGCCTACTTCACTGCTGCTGCTGACCATGTCTATCCCTTTACTACAGTACTCATCTTCTTAAGGCTACTTTAAACAGGATAGTGAACTATGTCACAAAGCTCAAATAATCTCAAATTGTTTTTTTGAACATGACGATGAGTTCACCGTGCTCAAATGACCCCAGTTAGCAGATCTCAATCCAATTGAACACCTTTGGGGCGTGGTGGATCACATCATGGATGTGCAGCAACTATGTGATGCCGATTTTGTCAATGCAGCCCAAAATCGGAGGAACGTTTCCAGCAGCTTGTTGAACTCATCTATGAAGAATTAAATTTGTTTTAAAGATATGAAGAGCTACATGCTCAAAATGACCATGCGAAGGATATTTGCTCTTCCTGACATCATACAGAGCCAAAAGCAGGACTTATATGTACTCTGACCTCACTGTTTAAAACTTCCAACATGTTTATTAGGCACAGCCACCATTTTAATAGTATAACAATGACAAATACAGTCACACATAATGGATCCTCACATTTTCTCTGTACAGACAAGTTGTGATTGAATGCTTGGCACAGGCCTAGTTTTTTCCTGCTGTATTAGTCACTGCATATTAGGTATGTAAATGGATTAAAAGTTTACACTGTACAATATGTACATGGGCAGCTAATCTCTTATGATGCTCATGCTAAATAATAACCTGCTGAAAAAAGTAACATGGCTTATGGTCTATTAATCTTCCAATATTTAATCTATTATTGGCAGCAACTTTAATATTAATTCATGTATTATCATTATGACACAAAATAAAGAGCAGGAGAAATTCCAGAAAAGATGCTTTTTAATATATCAGCAATCTTAATATTTTCAGAACAACTGTAATACAGACTTTTCAACAGGGTTGAATAAATTTCTTCACTGCTTCAAATACCACACAGTGAAAAACAAAACAGAAGAACTGGGAAAAGTGCAGTGCTGCTGCTTTGAAGTAAAGCCTTTATTAAGTCAATACGTTCAAACCTTTCACAGCAATTTAAAGCCAGATGCTTTACTCAGCAGAACAACTGCTATTTAAATTTCCAAACAAATGTACAATAAAGTTTCATGAAAAAAAAAAGCAACTGAAAGATTAATCATCCTCATCCCGCATGTCCACATCTTCTTGCAACTTCTGCACCATTTTGTCTTCCAACTGTTTGGCTTTTCCTGTAACAGACAAAATGCAAACCATGCTGAAGTTTTTCTTTAAAAGGAAAAGTAACCAACAAATATTTATGATCAGTAACTGCATTTACAATGATTCTACATGAAAAACCTCCATTCTGAAGAAAGGAAAAGCAAGAACAGTAATCTTATTTTCATATTATGTGCAAACGTTTGTTCATCATCTCTTTTATACCTAAAGAGTGCTGCACATTGACCCTTACCCTGTTTTGTCTGATAAAGTCACACTTGACTGTAAGACGCTTGTACTAAAATCACTGTCACCAAATGCACTACTTGCACAGTCATGTGGATAACTTCATGCGTCTTTACCTGCATGTGGTGCTTTGATGAGGTGAATGTTTTTCTTGACTTCGTTGATGGCCTCTTCTTTCTCCAACTCTTTGCCCTTCTTTAATCTACAGAACAGAAACAAAAACAGTTCAGGCAAGGCAAGTGCTTTTTTTTTCCTTCCAAACCTTAAACATATTTACCTCACTTACAGAGATTTTAAAACTTAAAGTATCATATTCAATATTCAAATATTAAAGTACTTAAAGAAAAATGCTCACCTGTTCATGATAAATCTTGCCTGTCGTTTATGTTTTATTTCACTCACTTTCTTCATTGCTTCCACTGCAAAAGTTAACAGAACACAAACACGCTGCTTAGAATCAGACAATAACCAGAGGTTTATATGAGTTCATTCTTTCACGTATGTGACAATCAGAACATCTTGTTATAGAGTGATGCTGAAAAACTAGCCCATGCATTTGTTACTGGCTGTCCTAAAACCTCCCTGAAAGCTTTCAGCTGGTCAAAGATGCTGCAGTCAGAGAAGAAACAACTAATGAGACAGATCACATTTCTGCCATATAAAATGTAAAATATATATATATACCTATATACAATTTAAAGCCTTTCTACTTGGGTTTTGCAGGTAGACGCCCCTCTTTGTCTGAGATTAAACTTCAAACTTTTGTTGTTGATAAAGCTTAAAAATAAGCTTAGAGCCTATGATCCTGAATAATTGCTGTCTGCTGTATTACTTCTCATGCATCTTTCATTCTTCATGTGTTTGTATGCTACCATTACATATTATTACCTTTGTTCCTAGTCTGTCTCACAGTTTGTGTTTTGTCCAGTTTGCCTTCTGTTGCCTCTCTATGTGCTTATCCATTTTCTTTCCCCTCACCCTCAGACTGACTGCCTCCCCTGAGCTGGGTTCTGTATTTTAAATTCTTAACCTTACTTTTTTTTAAAGTGCTCTAAGATTTCTAATGTTGGTATTTAATCGCATACATACAATTAATTTGAATGTTTTTGTCCAAAGGACTTCTAATAAATAAACGTATACATTACCTGTCTTATCCCATAGCTCCCTGTTATATTTAACAGGAATATTTCTGCGTTTCTCAAACTCCAAAGAGTTATCCTGAAAGACAGCGAGTGTGTTGGTTAAGGGTTAGTCAAACAAATAAACGACTCTGAGATGGTCCTCATAGATGAACAGCTTACCACTGTCAGCTCCTTTCCTGATGCCTTTCTGAATGCTTTGGTCCATCTTGTTTTTCTTGGGTTGCGCTTCTTCTTGAAGTTCTTGTGGCATTTTGATTTGCAGAATCTGAATGTCTGTTTTATTAAAGAGAGAAAAACAATTTAGGCATCAGCCGATAAGAAAATGTGTGGATATAAACAAGCAAATGAGCAAGTGATATAAATGAGACATTATCAACAGTAAAGATATTACATTTGCTGAAAATTTCATGATTGAAATTTCAAGATCGGAAGTGCACTGGCAAAATCAATGGCTGAAATTGGACACAAATGGTTTAAGATGACCTCCAAAAATAACAGGAAAATTCTGCATTTTTATATATATATATATATATATAAAAGAGTATTAATAATCTACTGATATGCTTTACAATACATAACTGTCATAGGGGATATTGTTGATACTTTACAACTTAAAAATACATTTTCAGAACTTTTACTGCTTGCTATTAGCACTTGAACTTATATTATTGTACATTATTAAATCCTTTATCTAAACAGTCTTTTTGATTTCCGGATTTCTATGTGTACAAAATCAAATACAATGTGAAGAAGAACTACATTAAACTTAAAGATAAAAAATGTACAATCAAAACAAAGTTATGAAACATTGCTTTCAACTATACTGCTGAATATATATTCACAAATAAACAAGAGACGTACGTAAACTAAAAACAAGCGAATTTAATGACCTACTGCATGTTTTCCCTACAAACTGTGATGCTTAAAAATACCATTACCGTGGAAGAAATTTCAGGATTATGAGGACCATCAAGTGTTTGTATCAACATTTGTTTACAGCCTACAATTCCAAGCTCCTGGTCCCACATCGAAGCATAAGAGGGCGCACTCACTCCATCAGACAAAACCGAGGCCCTCCGATCTATACGTCCAGACTCCCCCAACAACTTCATGTCCATTACGTTTGCGAAATAAAGTCATGAGTTTTGTGTTTTAAAATAACTTTACTGTCTATTTCTTCAATTTTCCATCGCAAATACGATTTACGGCTGTTATTGACTGTTTTTCCAGCCCTAACTCCCTGCTTTGGATCCACGTGAATGAATCCAGCACGTTATGTTAGCATGCTAGCATTAGCCGTACACTAGCGAGCCACCACTAACAGTCAAAACAGGAGCTTGGGTTAAAATTAACAACATTGTTCAGGAAAAAAACTGCGCCATACCTTACAGTCGTTCCGTACAAACATCACCCCATGACCGGGGTACACTGGTCCCGAGCAAAAATAACACTTTTCGATGCGCATTTTCGCATCAGGAGTGCCGCGTGTAGCAGCTGACAAAAACAAGACCGTCCACTCTTCTTCTGTTTCTTTTTGTTGCCTGACATCCAGCAGTTTAATGTCTTTACCGCCACCTAAAGACGAGACTTCAAACTGCAATTATCCTTCAAGAGATCGGAGGTTTTCCCAAGTATCCTAACTAAACTGTGGAAGAAAATATGTAACAAAATGTAAATAAATAAATAAATAGTTTCTGATTTTTTAAATAAATCTAACTTCTGTGTATTAAAAAAGTATAAATAAACAATTTCCAGAAACACATTTAATTTAAATCTTTGTACATTTGGTCAAACACAGCTAGAATTTGGTGGGATTGGATGGAAATGTTTACTAAGAAAGGGGTGCCTATGTGACTGTTTCAAGTGTTTGTACTGTTGTGTTTTAGTACAGCTACTATTATTAGTAGTTGTACTCTTCTGAATTTATTACATCTCACAGTCTGACTGATGCACCCGAAACTAATTTACTAATTATAAATAAAGCTAACACTGAATGCCTTTGCTTCTTCAGTATTTTCTGTAAATTATACAAGATTGTTTGTCATGAAGTCATGCTGTCAGAAAGATAACCTCCCTCTGGTATACAGAGGAGTCCATGGGGTACTCAGCGATTCCAATCGTCACCCCTCCACGACTATGCTTGACAGTTGGTATGAGGTGTTTGCACTGATATGCTATGTTTGGTTTTCTCCAAACATCCCCACTATGGTCTTGTGCAAAGAATATTGTTGAAGAAGTCTTGTATTTTGTTCAGATGAAACTTTGCAATCCTAAATTATGTTGCCATGTTCTTTTTTAGAGAGATGAGGCCTTCTCCTGGCAACCCTTCATAACAAGCTACACATGTTCAGTATTTTTCATGAACTTCAACATTTAACATGCTAACTGAGGCCTACAGAGTCTGAGATGTAGCTCTTGTGTCTTTTTGCAGTTTCTCAGGATTGCAGTCTGACCTTGAGGTAAATTTGTTAGAACATCCACTTCTGGGAAGACCGCCAACTATCTTGAACATTTTCCAGTTGCGAATAATCTTCCTCATTGAATAATTATGGATTTAAAAATGTTTGGTAATGGCCCTATAACCCTTTCCAAATTGATGGGCAGCAGCAGTTGTTTCTTCAAGTTCATTCTTGATTACTTTGCTCTTTGTCATTGTTCATACATACCTGAATGCTGCTAAAACTTTAGAGGCACAAGAGCAAAAAAATGAAAACGTAAGTGGTCCTTGAAAACATCATATCAGCTTTAAAAGGACACACACACACACACACACACACACACAAATTAAAACAAATGTAACACATTACGTATTTTTCCAAGAACAATTTTATTAACGTCTACTAGTACAATCATCTTGAGTGTATCAAAAAAAGGCTTTCTGCAACACTTTAACACATTAAATTCTTTGTTTTGTTGCCCTCTTTGGATCAAACATGTAATTTGGCATTTAAAAGCAGAAATATTTGAAAAAACAAAACATAACTTAAATAATAACAAATACATCTACACCCTAAAATCTACACTTGGAACCTGAATGAAGTCTGCAAAATGATCAGTGGCTTACAAATCAATCTTTCATTTTAAAGCATTTCACACCCAAACTTTAAACTGACCGTATTTTGCAAAATGTCACATTAAAATTAGGAAATGTTTTTCTTGACATAATTCTAAAATGGGTCATCTAAACTATTTAAAAGTATTACTCAGGTAAAAACATTTTTTGGTGATAAGCACTGTTTTTTGACATCTCAAGCTTAAAAAAAAACAAAACAAAACCCTATGTAAAATGCCTTTTTAGCAACCAAACCCACAAATATCACATTTAAATGCAAATAATGTATATAATGTAAATGAAAACCAAAGAAAATTACTAAATAATACACATCAATATTCTTTGGTTAGCATTATTTGTTTTAGAAAGGTATAAAAAATTGATTATGTTGCTCTTCACACATAGGGTTTCCATTATGATAGTCAAAATCCTTCATTGTCGCACCTGGACAGGAAACATTATGGAGAGAGAAAGAGAAGTCTTTCCCATATGGCAATATTTGTGAAAGGTGACAGACGATTCTCTGAATAATCTAGACCTCATCTGTCACTGGGATGCTGGATCTTTGGTCTTGGCATCAACATTTCGTACCAAGGATCGACTGAATAAAAGAAAAAAAAGCTGTACCCATCTGAGGAAGCAGACAACTCTTTGGATAATAGCACTGGCATCACTGCTGGACTCAGCAATGGTCTAGAAGGCAAATGAAACAAGCCCAGGAGACTCGTGCTAAAGCTTTCACCAGAATAAAGCATTAATAAAAAGCGTTCTAAAGGGAAATTTACATCACTGGCACAAACAAAATTTGTGAAAACACACCCTTAATGTAAATCTACTATGTTTTTGGCTGCCTTAGAATATCTTCTGTATTATCAAAAACTCTTTGGGTATAATTTTTCCCGTCTTTGGATCTCATCATCTAAAGTATGCAAAGCCCTTTGACGTTAAGGCATTATTAAAGCTTGAAGTTCAGTGCACTGGAAACGCCAAACAATACTGTTTGATAAAGCTCTACGAAGTTTGAAAAAGAAAGAAATCGAATGCACTTTTCATCTTCACAACATACAGCATTCAAAGACAAAGAACATGTAACAGCCCTTTCAACCATGAAAACAAAAACTACGCAATAACGTTCGAACACGGTAACAAGACGTGGCAATGAAGTGTTTTCACTTTGTACCCTGAGTCAGAGATAATACTGCACAATAGGTGGTTAAAAATAAAAGGAGGTAGTAATGTACATAAAGAATAGAACACTGAGGTAGATAATCAGTCTAGAAAGGCTCAACTACATCCTCCGCTCCAGTGGAAAGTAGTTAAATATAATGAAAATGCACCGCAGTACATTTCTGACATTCTTTTTTGACATTCATCGTGGGTGAGTTTTGGTTTAGGACAGACCATGC